>CAAKHB010006053.1:32460-48321 GCA_901007665.1 Aeoliscus strigatus | reverse complement strand
TATCCATCAGAGTCAGGCAGGCTGTAGGCCGGTCTGCTGGACACAGGATAGGATGGAAGAAGCTCCACATCAGACTCGAAGCCACTTCCAAACAGAGTTCTGAGGAGAAAGAGACCGCAGGAGACAGATCAGACGCACCTGAGGCAGCTGGACGCGGCGACCTGGATGTGAACTCACAGGCTGGCGTTCGCTCGCACTCTGGACGGGTCGTCGGTGCTGATGATGAAGTAACTCTTCTGCTTTGGGAAGTCAGAGGGAAGCTCCAGGTCTGCAATCAGGTCCATCACATAGTCGTGACCCGCTAACTCCACCCACTGGCCCTGTTCCTTCATCAACACCGAACACCCCCTCCACCCGTCACACACACCCCTGCGAGGACACACGTGTTAAATATGTCACGCCTGAATATTGTAAATGTACCAGGGTTACAAACATGACACAGCGATGTTAATATTCAGATCTTTGACAAATCGTCAGTCAGCGTAATCAATCATCACCTGTGACGCAGGACGTCTCCAGCTAAGTCCTCCCCACTGGTCCAGGACTGGACGGGACACAGGAAAGAGCCTCCTGCAAAGAAGGAAGGAGGAAGCAAAAGACACCAAGAATAACCAATAATAATAAAATACAAATTAATTATTCACTATGAAAGTGTCAACAGCAGTAACAACACATTCACAAACCGTTCCACCTGAGACCTCACTAAAAGATCAGATCATCATCTGGTTCACCGTTGTGACTAAATTAAGGTAAGTTAAGATCATCACAAGTTCCCAGGAACATCGTCCAGGTCACCAGTGAAACCCAGCTAAGTTAAAACCAGATTTAGATGAGAACGTCATTGCTCCCAATCAGAGATTCACACCAGCATCGTCCAGCTCACCGTTGAAACAATGCACGTGCAAAACCATATTAGCTTTTTTCCTATTGGCTGTCCACTCCAGCAGGGACAGCGGATAGGTCCGTGCAGTGTCGGGGGCGGGGCCTGACGCTAGCTGCCTCTTTTGATTGGCTTGGATGAGTCTGTGTTGCAGCAACGCCTGGTAACCGGCCGGGGCGTGGTCAGACACGAACCTACAGAGGAGAGAAAGACGCAGAGACGCTGAACATCCACGGATGAACGAATGAGTGCCGCCCACAGACGAGCCCTCACTTCAGCAGGTGCTTGTCCATCGCGGGCGACGGCGGGAAGCTGCACACGCACGCCAGCAGCAGCAACCAGCCTCTCTCAGCGTTGGCGGTGTTCACGTTCCTCCACACCTGGTTGACCAGCTGAGCCAGGACTTCATCCCGCAACCCCGGGGACACCAAACTCCGCTGGACCACGTAGTTCCCAAACAGGTTCTCCTGCGCCCCGTTCAGCTGAGGGTCCCCCATGAACCGTAGCACCTGAAGAACATCACATTCGTCACATTCATGTTGTTTGTTTGACGTCAAAGGCCGTGTTCTCGTCGGCCTGTGTGACAGGTGCCAATGTTCCTTCAGGGGTTCGTGGCGTTAATGAGGCCATTTGACTCCGCCCACCAAGATGAAAAGCTCCAGCGCCTCTTGTCGCAGGTCGTCTTCTATGTGGGTTAGAGGAGATTCTAGAGGAGCTGTCAACATCCCAAACTTTGGCTCCTAAAGTGACAAATAGATGTATGGGGATTAAAAAACCAAAAAAAAACAAACACCTGACCCCTGACCAAGAACATGTTGTCATAGTGACAATAAAGTTTCCTTGAATCCTTGAATCCAACTCCAACCATCAACATATATCATTGGTAAACTGGGTTATAACTTTGATATAAATATTCTATTGTCCAAAATATTGATTCAGGACGGTATGACCATGAAACTGGTGCTTTACATCTATAATGATGATAATAATAATAATAATAATAATAATAATAATACGAGAACATTCGTGTGGCATTGACTTCTGACCCTGAAGTAGATCTGCACGAAGCGATGAAAGGGGAAGTCGTTGACGTCCAGAGGCAGAGTGAGCTGACAGGAGGACGACCGGTGGATGTGAGGGGTCTGAAGGAGAGCCAGACAGTCCGCGTGCAGCTCCCTCCGGACTGCGCAGACAGAGAGGACACAACATCTCAGCACGTGTCCTGACGGAGCTCCTGTGGACGGCAGGTGGGGGTTGGGGGGGGGCGGACACACACCTCTTGCCGTCTGCAGTAACGACGCGAGCTCCGCAGGAATCCTCAGATGTGTGACATCCACCACCTCCCTCCTGCTCAGCTCCTGGTGAAGTCAGAGTCAGCTGACGCCGCGGGAGCGGACAAACGTCGGAGGACTCGACGTCGGCTCACCTGCTCTCTCCTCCTGCGCTCCTCCTGCGCCTTTCTCTGGGCTTCAAACTTCACCTTCAACACGCCACCGCAGCAACAAACGAGAGAATTCAGCCGACGTGGTCTGAAGATGAAACACCTGTGAGGTCAGAGGTCGACGGTCTCTCACCTTCATGTACCGTTTGCGGCTCACACACATGTGGACGAAGGAGCGGAACCGAAGCAGATTCTCCCTCCGTTTCTCATAACGCCTTCTGGAGGAGGGTAAGAACACGGCTGATGTTATATACACACACACACACACACACACACACACACTATACAAACACATACTCACACTTTACACATGCAAACATTATATGTTCATTACACACACACACACACACACACACAGATGTGTGTATTTTATGCACACACATGTACGCACACATGCACATTATATACTTCATACTTATTATACACACGTGTGCATTTTATAGACACACACATATATTCACAATTTACAATATACACACTCACACATATACAATCATACACACGCGCACACATACACTTGTGTGTATATATACTGTATATATATATACATACACAAGCACATGCACATTTTATATACACACACAACCACACACTCACACACACTCACACACACACACACACACACACACTCACTCACTCACACACTCACACACACACACACTCTCTCTCTCTCTCTCCCCCTCTCCGTCAGACGACGTTTCCACCTGGTGAGAAAACCTCGGCACTGCGCCTGCAGGCAGGTGATCTTGTAGCGAAAGGCCACGTAGCGTTTCCTGATGAAGAACATGCGCGCGTAGCGCTGCAGCGTGAGGGCGGCCAGCTGCCGGCTGCGCTCCCGTTTGCCCTCCAGCCGCTGGTAGACCTCCTCCTTCATGAAGAGCTGGAGGTCAAAGGTGACATTCAAACACACGTCTGACCAACGGACGTGGAGGAACACCAGCAGAACCCTACTGAACCTTGGAGGCTCCGACATGATACGATCCTGGTGTGAGAGGACACAGTTTCCCCAGCAGCCGCACGCAGTTCTCTCCGCTGGCAGCAGGAAGCTGCTGGAGCCCCCCCAGGGACTTATACCTGCAGATGGCACGCAGGTGACGAGCGTTCACGCACTTCGGGGCTCATGTGTGCTCGCGCCTTACCTGAACAGGAAGACGTGGAAGGACATCCGGACAGGAAACCCCTCCCTGCGTATCCTGATGGTCTCCAGGACGCCGGAGTGTCGCAGCTGGCTGCTCACCAGCTCGTCCTCAAACACGCCTGCTTGCTACACACACGCGTACACACATTTCATTTGTTTAGCGCGAAATTCACAACAAGCAAACAAGCAAAGGGAAGTTTTACAGGTTCAGAAGCCTCGAGCAGAGCCAAGGCGACATGTGGATGGCCTTCTGCCTCGACCAGATGGAGAGAGCTAGGAGGTTGGGGGGCGGGGGATGTGGAACAGACCTGCTCCACTGACACTCACCTTCACGTTGTTTGGCTTCAGGCAGCGGACAAAGAACGGGTTGCACCTGAACGGAGGAAGCAGGAGAGGAGAAGTTGGTGTCAGAGTCGCCGTGAACAATCGCAGCGTGCCTCTGGTCACCTCTCCATCTTCTCCACCAGCTCCAGCAGCGACTGCTGGAACTTGCTGCTGACAGTAGCGGCCTGGTATCTCCTGGTGACTGTGCTGCTCTTCCTCATGTGACCACCTTTCTGCTGACCTACGACCTCTGAGTGAGCGAGGAAGAGGTTTGACACCATCTGCGCGCACACACACACACACACACACACACACACACACACACACCAGGAGACGTCACGACGACAGGTCACAGGAGTCGGACTGGGACCAGAGCAACCGCTGACGATGCTCCTGTCACCTTGTTCTTGCTCTGAACAAACAGGTCCAGCACGTCCCGTCGCACCTGGTCGTAGTTTTTGTCGAGGAACTTGTGGACCTGCGTCAGAATATGGTTGGAACGTGAACGTGCGATGATCGATTTTCTCTCCAGAGACGTCCGTTGTTGGTTACAGACGGGGCCCCAACCGACCTGGTAGGTGACCCGGCCCGCAAAGTGCTTGATGGTGAACTGTGGGAGGGGCATCTTTGGCTTCAGGTACAACGGGTTGTTGCCGTGGTGGTAGTGACACTTCTGGAGAAAAGTGTGGTCGGTTGCCTAGCAATCAATCAGCAGACTCAGATTGACATGTTTCATCTGTGGGTATGGACGCAGACACACACACACACACACACCTGTGGGAAATAACTCTGGTCATCCAGGATGCGTAAAATCCCATGAGGCTTAGTGGCGATGAGGTCGATGCAGGGCTGGTTGTCACTGAAGGAGATGTTCTGCCAGGGAATCTGTTCCCGGCTGTACTCGTCCTGCACGGAGACGGCGTCACATGTAATTCACCCTGATACACACCGATCAGTCAGTGTCATCAGTAGAGGACATTTATCAAACTGCTACCTCTGTGTGTGTGTGTGTGTGTGTGTGTGTGTGTGTGTGTGTGTGTGTTACCGAGTGCTGACTCACCTGTTCTTCTCTGAATACGATTCCGTTGAAGTAGAACTGCAGATACTCATTTGCAAAATTAATGCAAAGCTGCTCAAAGCTGTTGAAGGTCAAATCCTGTTGGTGCAACACACACACACACACACACACACACACATACACAGTAAATGAAAAGCAGTTGACCTAAAAGACACAAAGTGGTTTACCTCAAAGCCGTAGATGTCCAGGATGGAGATGGACAGAGTGTGATGGTGAGGATACACCTGAGCGTTGATCCTCTCTGTCAACCAGCCGAACAACAGCCAGTACAAGATCTTGGCAACAGCATCTCTGGAGCACGTGTGCGAGACAAGAGACGACAAACACGCTCATACATTCATACATGTTACGTGTGATTCAAACGGCTGCATTTTGAGCGGTACAACCTTCTCTTCCAGGCAGCCACCTCTCACCTGGCATCTACAGCACTTTCCACCGTTAGCGGGGTGTAAATCTTGTCCCTCATCGTCTCCTGGGGAAAAAAAAACCAAACTTCACCACCTTCAGTGCTCCTTGTTTGACACGAAGGCCACAAACGTCATACTGACTGTGACTTTGTAGGTGATGGATCTCTGAAGGCCCTCTGGGGAGATCTGCAGCAGCTCGGCCACCACGCGGATCTCCTGAGCGCTCACCACTGACGCCACCTCCTGGCCGTCATTCTGCAGTGCAGCACAGAAACAATGAGTGGGGGAGTATCCAAGTCATCGTAGCTTCCTGTGTTAGTGGGAATGAAGATGAAACGGTATTCTCTCTGTCAGCAAATTCTGTTCTGTTGTAGTTTTTGCTTTATTCTATTACATGTTCCCGTCGTCCTTTTGGTCTGTTTGAATACTGTCAGTTCATGGTCATGGTGCTTTTTCTGCGACACAGTCGCAGTATCTGTCTTGCCCCAGACAAGCAAGAGAATAGAGACGGAGCAGGACACGATCGCCGTGGATGGAACTTACGAGTCCGGAACGATCTTCAGCGGTTTAAACTGACAAAGAGATCAATGCCGAACCGTAGATCAGTTAAACAGATGTAGACCATGTCAACATCAGCGTTCATCGCTGTCATTCAGCGAAGACATTTCTAAAAGGGAGAGGGCGTCGGTCGGTGGGTGTGGGTTTTGGAGTGCATGTGTCTCACCACATTTCAAACCAAAATGACACAGATGTCCCACACGTGATTGTATATCACATTCCCCACTGTCACTGATGAGAAGGCCCGGGGAGGCGTTGGACTGATCAGTGTGTGAGCAGCTACAATTAAACACACCTCGTGCCTGTGGAAGTACACGTTGCCCAGGTGCAGTATGGACGACAGAACTCCAAAGATGGCCGACTGGTCGTCAGGGGTGAAGTGGAGGATCTCCATGGCAACGCGCAGACGCAGGAAGTCATCTGCATCGTTCTTTCCCGTTATCCCACAATCCCCCCCCTGCGTGGGGACAGAGAGACTTGAGCATCAGATCCCGATCAGCCTGGTGGACAGAGCAGATGATGGCACCTGGTTCAGGTAGTAGTAGGTCTCAGCCTCCTGGAGATAGAAGGCCTGCTTCTGCTGCGGAGGAAGACCTGCCAGCATCTCATAGAATATGTGATAGTTCCTCTCATCTTTGGCCTGGAGGAAGAACAAACCTCAGCACCTTCCAGACACTACAAACATCATCGGAGTCATCTCACATGTCGTGTGCAGACCTGGAAGACAATACGAGACTTTTCCAGAAGATACTGAGACGTTATGGCACCGCTGATCACGCCACTGCACGGAGACGACACGAGGAGCGAATGCAGAGTTATATGAAACAGAAGATGGACGAATACGTGAGATGGTGTGAGATGTTTCCTACTCACTCCTGCAGAAAGACCTCCATGTATTTCCCAAAGCGACTGGAATTATCGTTTCGTACGGTTTTGGCATTTCCAAAAGATTCCAGCAGAGGAGCCGCCTCGAGAATCTGGACGTAAGCAGACGGACGGTCAGCTGGGCAGCAGCGCAAACACGCTCAGGACAGACGTTGATCAAACCATCACAGCAAAACACAAAACAAGCTGTTTACTACTGAGACGAGTCAGACAAACCACAGTGAAACACAACGAGCTGCTGCTCTGATGAGCTCAACGCACAAATCACACAGGAAACACACCACACACACTACCTCAATCTGTCCCAGGGGCCGTGAACACACACACACACACACACACACACACACACAGACATTTGTCATCACATTCGTCCCATACAACAGAAATATATGAGTGGTGTGTGTGTGTGTGTGTGTGTGTGTGTGTGTGTGTGTGTGTGTACCTGTTGCGTTTGATTACTCTGGTGGTGTATTGCTGTTAGGTAACGCAGGAGCAGCTTTGTGGCCTCAGTTTTTCCCGACCCACTTTCCCCACTGAAGCACAGAGACAAGACACACACTCAGCGGACGATCAGACGATCAGCAACACACACAATCAACCCCCTCCACACATACACACACACACACTTTGGGACAAACAAAATGCGAACTTGGTGGAGGAGAGTAGACGAGTGTGTTGCACCCTCTCAGATGCGTAGAATAGCACAGTGTTCCTTTGTGGTGGTGATGAGTGTGTATACGTGTGTAACATTAACATCAGTAGAAGACACAAGAAGATCCAGCTGTGTCTGTGTGTGTGTGGGTGTGTGTGGGGGGGGTACACTCCGAGGCAGCTAAAAAGCAGGTCATTAGTGGTCAGCGGACACCAGACCTCAGTTACCCCGAAACACACACATGCACACACACTCTCTCTGAAAGACAATCTGTTCGTGGCCCGGAGATGACTGGGCTTTCCTTACAGGTGTCTCCTTCCCCACACAGGTAGAGTGTTTCGGGTGTGAGTGGACGTGTTTGTATGTTTGATATGACGGCTTGTTGCCCCGCTAACACCCGTGTGTGTGTGTGTGTGTGTGTGTGTGTGTGTGTGTGTGTGCGTTGTATGTCTACTTGTGGTGTAGTAGTATTTGTGTGCGCCGTGGGAGACGGGTTCTGAGAGGCATCTGTGATTGAGACGATGTGTGAGAGAGGACAGCGATCGCTGTGTCTTCAGTTTAGACACTCATGAATTTCCAAGCACTGATCCATCGGATGGACACCTGAGCATCTGTGTGGACGTCACGTCCAGCTGAAAAAACATACATATAAATATAACATATATCAATATAAAATATAAAGGACTCACCTGATTATTATCACCTGGTTGTGTTTGGCATCCATCAGTTTGGAGTAAGCAGCGTTTGCTATGGCAAACAAATGTCTGAGGGGCAAAGACAGACGAAACATATCCTTTGTATTCGGTTTGATTCTTATATTACAATTACATTCGATTATATTCAATGGAGAGGATAGAATTTAAACTGTACAGTGGTACTGATGTTAATCACATTGGGTTGGTAATATCAGTTATCATGACGTACGGAGGGTTCTCTCCCAGAGCGTGACCCTTGTAGAGCAGCACCATGTCCGTCCCATAGATGTTAGACATCTTATAAGGGTTGACAGAAACCAGAATACTACCGATGTATGTCTGACAGGAGAAGAGAAAAAGTCTGTGTTAACAAACGCAAAAAAGATGAAGATGTACAATGAACAAATGCAACTGATGGATACGCACATAAATCAGGTCCCGCTCAAATCTTCTCCTCAGGTTCAGCAGAACTGCTCCTTCATGCATCTCCCTGCTCAGAACAGTCACATACACATGATAAACATACTTAGGAATTGAACGATATTCAGGAACTTCTGAAACGGCAACTGGGCAAATTTGTTTTTTACCCACAACTTCCATCAGTCTTCAGCTATTGCTATTGTAATTAGTCATTTATGTCCATCAGGGTAATGGAATTAATAGTGTTGGGCTAAGCAGCTGAAATTTAATGGAATTTCTGCTCTTGTCCTTATCCCCAATCATGGAACCTTCATGTATTTGAATCTATGGAATCAGCTGTTGGTGTGAAAAGACAGTTTTCTCACTCGAGCTGTGTCATGTCCTCCACTCCGTCTTCCTCCCGCTGCTCCCGGTGGAAAGTGGTGGACAGGCGTCTGATGGAGTACATCTAAAATACATCGCAACACAGTGAAGGGTGACACACAATGCACAACACTTACAAAGCAGCTTCGGCCGACAGGTGCGAATGTGAGTGTGAATGTGTGAATAAAGCAGCGTTGTAAAAAATACAGCCATACGGTTACAAAGCATTGGTAGGTAGAAATACATGCACATATACTGAAAGTGATTCTTCTGATTCTTTTATATAACTGACATGTTGTTGATGTTATTTTTTTTACCAGAACCAGTTTGCGCTACGTTCTCCTTCATCTTGTTTGTTTGGATTTGATTGTATTTGTGCATTTGACCTGACAACAAACATATACAGACTCCTCTGATCATTTTATGATGTATAAACTTAAAACAGAATCTATATTTGATAAATATATCGTCAAACTGAAGTTTAAGTTCCTGT
This sequence comes from Aeoliscus strigatus, assembly GCA_901007665.1. NCBI lineage: Eukaryota > Metazoa > Chordata > Actinopteri > Syngnathiformes > Centriscidae > Aeoliscus > Aeoliscus strigatus. The sequence continues at coordinate 38,987 of CAAKHB010006053.1, read as the reverse complement.
AGACATGTAAGCTTATTTTACCTTGTCAAACCACTGCCCCTGTGGTTCTCCCTCCCTGCTGAGATTCCATTCCCCGGGTTCCTGCCCAGCTTGTTCCTGACCCATCATGATGTGGGGGTCCAGTAGTTCCCCATCTCTATACATGGACCACTTATTCAGGTTCTGCACTGTCCCGTGAGGTAGCACCAGCTCAGCACCCCACACGTCCATGTCCTGCTGCAGTCCCAAGGCTTCAACCCCAGGGCCTTGTGCCCAGTGCTGTTTAGGGACAGAGGCCTGAACCTGGGGTGACACCACAGCGTATGAAGAGGGTAGGCGGTAAGAGGCTCCTCGGACCAGAGGGTTTTGAAGGGCACCAGAGAGATCAATTGTGCGGGGCTCTGGGGTACTCGGGGCACCTAGCCTTGTCATTATATTACCATCAGGTAAACGGTACTTGGCTGTACGAAGGTTTGGATTTTTCAACAAAGCTTTGGACAGGTCAAGTGTTTGGGGTGTAGACGTGGGCTGGGGGCGGCTCATCAGAGTTCCCTCCGGCAAATGGTAGGTGGCAGACTTGATGTTCTGGTTGCAGAGAGCATTAGAAAGCTGTGGAGAGGGTGAGTCCTTGTTATCAGCTGCAGTAGACTGCCTCAATAATGACATGCTTGGAAGTTTGTAAGCAGCACCAATAATACTGGTGTTTTCCAAAGCACCAGAGAGGACAGGTCTGGAGGAAGTAGACGTAGGTGCTTGGGTTTGGTTCGTTGAAAAAAATGATGATCCATCGGATACTTGAAACATAGTCTTACGCAGGTGAGCATTCTTGAGGGCACTAGATAGTCCTGGAGAGGATACGACACTTTCAGAATTCTGCATTTCCTTTCCTGGCTGTATGAGAATTGAGCCATCAGGTAATCGATAAGATGCCTCACGGACATTAGCATTGAGAAGAGCTGAGGAAAGCATTGGAGAGGAGGTTGTGACAGTCTCTGGTGCTGACTCATTTCTTGTAACCAAAGTTACATCAGGCAGTCTGTAGGTAGCATTACGGACATTGGGGTTCAACAATGCAGAGGAAAGCATAGGTGAGGAAGGAGAGGAAGCATGTGTTGGGTCTATTTGGGTTACTAAAGTGCCATCAGGCAAGCAATATGTGGCCTGTTGCATTCTGGGATTGTGTAAAGCAGAGGACAACATCGGGGATGGAAGTCGTGATGGGCCTAAAATAGTTTTATTGGGCTCCCTTTTTGTGATCCATGACCCATCAGGAAGTTGATAGATTGCCTGATGTAGGCTTGGGTTCTGCAAGGCATTTGAGAAAATGGAAGGTGACAGTCGTTCACCACCACTACCTCTGGCATCAGTGGTAACTGTTGCCTTGACGGGAGTCTGTGATTTTGTCACAGTACCAACTGGAAACTTAGACATGGATTCCTTGATTTGAGCACTCTGCAGTCTACTCGAGAGAAGTGCAGATGTGCCTCTCATAGTCCCCTGCTGAAGTTTGGTCTGAGGAGAAACAGAAGATTCAGGAGAGGTCGAGGGGGGCTGAGGGAGGAGGGGTGATGGAAAAGAAGTTTGACGGAGTTTTGAGGTAAGCATAGCAGATGATATATGTGGGGATGATGGAACAGACAGAGTAGGAGATGCTGCTGCTTGATGGGGTGAGAGGACCGTTGTATATAGGTTGGCATTGCGCTGTAGAGGAGATGTGTGGGAAGTGCTGTGTAGGTTGGAGCTCTGCGTCAACACATTTGACAGATCAGCAGTGGCATCAGGCCCCACCTCCTGGTTTACCAGGAGATCAGTAGATATCTCACCCTGCCCACCAGGTATTGGGGACGTACATCTCTGTAAAGGTATACGGGTAATTGACTTTTGCAGATTAGGGTTCTGAAGTGTGTATCCAGGGGAAGGTGTAGGGGAAGGAAGGTATTGGGGAGGAATTTCATGCTGTGTTTTTAAAGAAGAGTAACCAGTTGTGGAGGAAGGAATAGCGGAAGTAGGGGGAGAAGAGGAAACACTGACAACCTGAGCATGTGGTGAAGAATTCGTAAGCATAGGGGATGGGCCTGGATCCACCAGTGTGTAGTCATACTGAGTCATGGTCTGAGGAGGTGGCATTGTACCAGGAGGATATCTAGGGTGAGGTGCTGGATGATGAAAAGATGTAAGCCCGAGACCCTGGGGACTCATGGCCCTCTGGGTTAAGGGTGATGTTTGAGGCGATGAAGGATGCAGTGACTGTGGAGATGGGGGTCTACTCTTGAGTCTATACACTGATGGTTGGGAAGAAAGCTGACCCCGCTGTTTGAAGGACATCGGTTGTGACACAGGAAGAGGTGCTCTGAATGATTGTCCAGGAGATGTCTGGTTTCTGGGCATACGGACAAGTGGTTGACCCCTACCTACAGGTCTTTGGAAGCCCCCTTGTGTCTTTCCAATCCGCTTTGAGTCCCTTAATCTTACTGTCTGTGATCCTGTCCTGGGGGCTTTTACTGCAACCCCCATCTGTTCTGAAGGAGGTGCAGAACCATTGTGGATGGAGGATCTGAATGGGGGTACATGCTGGATGACAGGGGGTCCATATCTGCTGCGTCTCTGCGAACTGAAGTTAACTGGAGATGGTTTTACAAGCCGCATGGGCACGCGACCCCGACCTCTAGTACCACCTCTCCATCTGCGCGTAGAGGACCATGTGGGTAGGGGGCGATTGGTAATATGTGATGTAGATGGAGAGGTACGACAATGAGGGGAAGTAGGCTGAAAGGTTTGAGGGGGAGATTTGCCAGGTAGAGGTGGGCTACGCCTTTGTGGGGATGGCAGAGGAGAAGAGGGGGAATGGTTAATCTGGGATTTCTGTTTTCTATCTTTCAAAACCTGTGATCGGGTAGGTCGCAGGGGCACTGCATTTTGAGGGGACTGCGGCCGGAAAGAGAGTCCTGACGAAAGTGGGGGGGGTCCTTTCTTTCTCCAAGATCCCCTTGGTGAAGCTGTGGGGCTAGAAATGGGTGATCGGGGTTGAGCAGGTGAAGGGTTCCGGTGTAACCTAACTGCTTCTCTTGTGAGGGACGGCCCAGCTCCACCTACCATCCCTCTCCTAGGAAGTAGTGGAGTGGCAGATGTGCCAGGTTGTGGACCTGCCACTGGGGCCTGCTGGGTAAGCCCTTGTCTGTGTAAGGTTGGTGGATGAATGGGGTGTGACTGGTTTTGAGTTTGGAAGTCCAAATTATCTGGTGTGAGGTCCGATGAAGGAGGCGGCATTGATTTTGGCCTTAGTTGTAGCTGTGGGGATGGAAGGGGGGTCATTTTTTGCACTGGTCTTGATGAGGCCAATGTTGAATACTCTGGCGAATGCAGCAATGGAGGCATCATGTGACGTAATGGTGAAGAGACCACTGGCATTTGTCCAATCTGGAACATTTGTGGGTCCTGGGGGAGTGAGGACGGGTGTAGTGGAGAGACAAACTGTGGTGGTTGGGGAAATGCTGACAAGTGAGTAGACGGAAAAGAGTGATTAGGGGGAGGGACAGGATACTGTTCATGTTGAAGGATCATAGTTGATGGAGTGGAGGGACTGAGTGGCATTTGTTGTTGGTTCATGACAGTAAAGTGAGGCTGTGGTAGAGGGTACGAGTGAAGGGGCTGTTTATATTGGTTATTTGATAAATCTAGTCCATTAAGGCCAAAAGCTGGAGAAGGGGGAGGAATCAAGTAGTAATGAGAAGGAGCTGGCGGCGGAGGCAAGAGTTCCACCTCTAGTTTCTCTTGTCCAAACAGCCTGACCTGAGGCCTGGGAACTTTGAATTGTTCTGAAGAAAATGTCTCTGCCGGAGGGTAAGAGAGATGCTCCAGCCCATATAGCCTACCTGTCTCAGTTGGATCCAGCCCAGTGTCCATATTGAAAGGTTGCTGGTACGAGTTATGCATAGCAACAGGGTCTGTGTATACCTGCACTTGGTCATTATATAGACCTGGAATCACATCAGCACTTTGGATCATCATTCCATACGGGTCTGACATCACATAGGGGTTAATGTCATCTCTGTATATCTCAGGGTAATATGGATCAGAGAAACCATCCACAATGGTGCCATAGTAACCACCTGGCTCTGGCTCCACTGTGTAGAGAGTTCCATCCTCACCACAGAGATACTCCATCCCATCGTTGTCATAGTAATCTTCATATTCAGCAGTGTAATGGCCATCTGGGTAACTGTAGTAATCCATATCATTATCATAGTAAAAGTCATCATTATCATCATAATAAAAGTTGCCCTCTTCATCATAGTAACCGTATTCATCTTCCCACTCATCATCATCGTCATAGTAATCCATTTCCTCTCCATAAGGACCATATGTATGATAGCTTATGGGTTGTCTCTGGAAGCTTCTATGTCTACACCTATCGTCATCATCATAGCCATATTCATCATCATCATCATACTCATAGGCCTGATTATAACAATGCCTTTGTCGCCCCCTTGTGTCTCTATTTGTAAACGGCAGTCGCTTCCGCCCCCGTCCTCCTGCCCATGCTCCCAGGCGACCTTGGCCCATAGACGTTAGGAACCTCCCTGTCAACCAGTTGGTTGCTGCAGCTATCCTTCCCAACATCCAGCCTTTTGACTTGAACCTTGATCCTTGTTTCTTTTTACCAAACATGTCTTTGAACTTTCCTCCAAGTCCCTTGGCCTCTGCTGCCATTTTCCCTTTATCCCCTAAGTTGGACAAATTGATTGTCTTTTTAGGAGGTGTAACTTCTTTTTCACTGTCTTCTTTTTTATTTAAAAATTTGAAGCCGGACAGACCAGGCCTCTTGTCGGCAGAAAGGCCTTGAGCTCCAAGCCCAGTCAAAAGTTTGCTGGTGCCCAGGAGAGGTTTGCCAGGAGGAGGTGGTTTCTTTTTGTTGGAGAGCTGTAGGAAGAGACGAGATGTGCTTTTAAGGTTTCTCTTTGGTGTGTCTTTCTTTGGAAGCTGTTGCTTTGAGGGCAGGTTGAATGGAGACATCTTCCCTTTGAGGCCTGTGAGGACCCTTGAGGCTCCTTTCAGTTGAGTTTTTGCAGCAGCTGACTTCTGCATTTTTCCTGCTGCCATGTTTTTCTTCTGTCCCTCTGCAGCAAAGCCCATCATGGCCCTGGAGGCCCCCTTTATGTTGACATCACTCATCTTCTTTAGGTTCACAGCCGCCATCCCCTTCTTGCCTTTCTCTGACTCTTCCCCCTTGTCCTCGGGTGGAGGTGAATGTTTCGGAGGAGGCTTGAAACCCTTCATCGCCATGGCTTTGGACGCACCTTTTAGAGCCGCCTTCCCTTTCCCTTTATCCATTGCTGCCACTTTCTTAGGCATGACCTCCTCCTCGGTGTCATCCTCTTCTTCTTCAGTCTTGACCTCCTCCTCGTCAGTCTTTATCTCCTCTTCTTCCTCTTCTGACCCGTCTTCTGACTCCTGGACAGGTTTCTTTCCTTTTGTTTTCCCCTTATCATCTTTTCCTTTTCCCTTCGATGGTTTCTCCACTTCCTTTCCCCTTTTCTTATCATCCTTCCCTCCCTTCTTTTGTTCCTCTGACTTGCCCTTCTTGGTTGATTTGGGGTCACCTTTTTTAGGTGGCATGATTTCTCCTACCTCTGTTTACTTAGATGAAGGACAAAGAAGCAGCTCAGTCCAGCTGATAACGACATCCTCTTGTTACCATTTGTATCCGCGTTCTTCCATTTGATCCGTCTTCATGACACCACTGAGACACACACTCTGACGCAAACTCTGTCCCAAGTCACTTGTTGTATCACGGACACTGTGACAAATACAAACCAAAGTCCGTCAAAACACAATCTTGTAATGGACTCAGAATCTCAGCCATCAGTGCTGCTCACATTACCACCCGAGAACGAGAGAACAGAAATCTTTCCAGGGGTGTTAAATAGTGGGAAAAAAACACCAGAATGCATTGAATTCAAAAGATAAAACCTTACTGCTTCCATAGTCTCTCAGCTGCACCAACTTGTAGCTCGAGAACATCCAGAACACACCGAATGTTTCGCTGACTTCTGGTCTTGATTTTTCTCTACGTTTCTTTAAGTACTTTCCCAGGTTACACGATCAGCGATGGACCCATTAGCCCGGTGACAATGTCTGTGTAGTCTTTTGTCTGTCGCCCATTGTCACTGCGTCCTGTGAGTCTGTCGGAGAATCCTCATCTTGGCCGCCGCCGCAGTTTTGGCAGGACGTCCCCCGACAAGGAGAGCCGACGTGTGTGTGTGCCAGTGTGAGCCTTCGGGGGTGTCCTCGTCTTTTGTCTGAGCGTCAGTGTGTCCGTGTGCCACGTTTGTGGTCGTGTCCTCCCACATACACGTCAGGGTGCCTTTGTGACCTCCTGCAACCTTCTGCATCTCTGTGTATCCTGTGACTTCAGCCGTTCCCTTCGTCTCACCTGGAGGCCTCGTCATGTACTTGACGTGTGTGTGTGTGTGTGTGTGTGTGTGTGTGTGTGTGTGTGTCCACTCGCAAAGGGCACAGCCTGAGAGAAACCCAATCTGCAGGCTCAC
>CAAKHB010006053.1:17415-27415 GCA_901007665.1 Aeoliscus strigatus | reverse complement strand
CCCAGTCCCCCTTACCTTTGTCCCCGGTCGTCTTCCCCCGTCGTGTCTCCTCTTCAGTCAGTCCGAAGCAGAACGTGTCCGTCCACCGCCGTCCGTCAGGAGACATCCTCGGGATCCGTCATCTTCAGGCCACCAGTGACCCACAGACCCTCGTCCGGCAGCCGGCCCCCTTCTCTGGACCACAGAGATGCTCATCAATTCTTTATGGAACCTTTGTGTGTGTGTGTGTGTGTGTGTGTGGACACACAGGCTGGGGCTCTCAGAGTCAGTTGTCAGTTTGCCTTGGAGCTCTGAGTGTTTTACATAAACAGTTGGGTGGCAGGAGGGGTCAGAGGTGAACCCCCCCCACACACACACACACCCACACACACACAGACCACAGACTTAGTGTAAAACAGTCTGTGTATGTTCAGTGTTGAAGGACATTGGACAGAACGCTGCATCATGTCTTTGTGTCTGTGTGTCTGTCTACCTGTGTCTGTTTGTCTGTCTACCTGTGTCTGTTTGTCTCAGTGTGTCAGCCGTTAAGCACAATTACATACATGTGCTTGTAACACGCACGATTGTAATAATTACTGTTACATTTAATATGTATCTGGCTTTATTCATCTTGAAGAGAAATTCACATTACTACTAATACGATAATGACGATAATATATTTACATATTCTTAATATATAATAGTAAATGTTATAATAAATATAAATAAAAACACAAATAAAATAAATACTTCATAACTGCTATTTTATTTATTATGATAGTAAATATGATACAAACATATATACTACATAGTGGGTCATTCATGTAAAATATATCCCAGTATTGACTACTTACTATTTTGACGTGAATCAGTGACATCACCATGTGGACCAGGACACAGCTTTCAGCTCGTCAGATGGTGGTCCAGGGTCTGTCCACCGGTGTCTGACAGACACTGACGACACAGAACACGTCTACCTGAGATTCAGGGGGTGGTTCTGTGGCCACGCCCCCTTGCTCCTCAGGTGCGTTAAAAGATTCGAGGACGACGTTCCCCGGCGTCCACAGACGAGAAAGAATCTACTTTCATGTCGACATTGAATACAGGACTCGATTGACATTTGACGGACTTTATTCTTCCATGTGAATCTTCTTACTTGACGTAAAAAGACCGTGTCCACAGACGTCGAGACGTCTCACTGGTCAAATGTCTCATACAAAAGAAGAAGCGACTGCTCCCTGTGTGCGTCCAACCTGTCCTTCTACTTCTTCACAATCTGGATGACGTCCTCGTGCTCCATGATGTGCGTCAGGCCCACCCTCTGAGGACTGTACTTGGTGCTGGTCCCCTGCAACAGAGGACGCAGGTCAGAGGCCGGGATGAGTCAGCACTTTTCATGACCTCCGCCAAGGAGGTTCTGTTCGGCGTTTATTGTCTGTTAGCGAAATTCTACAAGTCACGACTGTATTACGTGTAGTCACGTTTGAGGTTTACATCCTGTTGATGCTGGTCAGCACTTACCCACACCAGTGCGTATTTGAACTGGCTGGCTAAGGTTCTGTGGATTCGATGGCACTGCACGACAACACACACACACACACACACACACACACACAGACGGTTAATGCAAAGTGTGTGTACCAAGTGTGTGTGTTGGTTATTATCTCTGGTTATTTACCACGTGTTCTACAGTTGCTCCTCTTCTCATGATGATGGCGTCATTAAAGTCCGGCCGCTCTGAGGGAGAAATTAGGTCAATGACTGAGTGCAAATTTAATGACAGTCGTCAGCTCTCCACCGCCCCCTGCTGGCCCGGAGGTCGAGGACTTCAACCCATCCACCAGATGATGTTGGTCTCTAAAGCCCAATTTAAGCTTCTGCGTTAAGGTGACGGCGTATCTACGGCGTAGGGTTCACGTCGACGTTACTTAGTTATTAAATCACCAGTGCTGTGTCACTACGTGTCGGCTTCCTTTGTGTTTGTGTGTGTGCATGCGCACCTCCTCTTTTCTTGGTAAAAATACAAATGAGGGCGAGGTACTCCCAAAGCCGCTCCAGCAGGTAGTCCAGGTTGAGCTTCATCCCACAGCTGGAACGCACACAGACAAGAGGTGAGAGGACTGCCGCCGCCACCGCCGCCCCCAGCGGCCTTCACCTGCGGCGGACATCCGACCTGATGACGACGCTGTGAGGTCTGCGCGCCAGCCGATCCACCTCCTCGATGGAGATCTGGTCCACCTTGTTGTACACCTGCGCACACAAACACACACACAGGAGTCTGTAGACCGACATGGTGTCATGACACACAATACCGACGCCATCTTGGCCTCTGAACTCCCGTTTGCTACTTCCTGTCCGCGCCTCGGAAAACAACTCCGATAGCAAGTCATCTCTGACTCCTCACGTACGTATAGACATGGCATGTAAACTCGGTTCCCCACGATGACGTCGATGAACTCGTCCGGTGTGCTGTCCTCCCTGAAGAGGACTTCGGCGTTGAAGATTTCTGAGGCGAGGTTGAAGACTTGAACGTGTCAAAGTGGGAGGAGGAGGAGGAGGAGGAGGAGGAGGGACGTTTCCTGGTTGTGAAGGATACTGTACTCATGGAGGATGAGCTGCACCAGCTTCTCCGAGCAGTGAGTCAGGGGAACGGTGGAGTTGTACGACAGGCCGCCACCTTTCTTGGGCTGGAGTGAAAGACAGAACAAGACAACGTGAAAAGCGAGGAGCTGACACGGACACTGTCCACACGGAGAAGGAATAGTTTGAAAAACGTTTTCCGTCGCAAATCCAGTGAAGACGGTGTAGTATGTCCTCCACGCCTGTAGGTGGTGCTGTAACGCCGCCACAGAAATAATAAACCTTTGCCGATTCCCTTGAAGTCATCTCTGTGTTGGACGTGGCCTGACATCCTGCTACAAGTTTGTGGGTCTTAAAGGTTTTAAAGGTCTTAAAGGTCTGTTGGCATTTGCTGCAACACGATGAACGTTCTAATTCACATCGCTGCTAAGGTGTGTGTTACCTTGAAATAAATATTTGGTTTTTCTCTGTTCAGTCTGATGCCGACGGACTCCAGCTCCTTTTCTAACAGTTCTCTGGAGGGAGGAGAGAAAAAAAAAACTGTCACGGTGAACCAACCAATGTGCTGCTACTCTGTCACTGAGGGGCCTCATGTCTCTATTTTCATTTTATTATTATTACTTTGAATATGTGTATCTGTGTATATTATTTACACACACCTCTGAACGTCTCCCTTGGTGGCGTCCAACATCATGATAACAACGTCTGCCGTCCTGGCAACAGCGATGACCTGACGACCTCTGCCCTTGCCTGTCCAAGGGTCAAAGGTCAGCCCATCAGAGTGATGCAGAAACATGTTGTGTCATGGATTAAAAACAAATCCTTTCTGTTGGTGGCTAGACAATGACACCATGAATGTAGGAAAGAGGTTCTGAAGGATCCAAACTCTGCTCACTCAGCTGAAAACTGACACAGGAGAATTAAACCTTCAAAAACGAAGAAAAAGAAGAAAAGGAAACGTACCTTGGGCAGCACCCTCGATGATTCCTGGCAGATCTAACAACTGGATGTTGGCTCCTTTGTACTGAAGTGACAAACAGAGCGGTGTGAGAGAAAGGCGAGCTTGTCGGCGAGCGTTGTGCTGATGTGAGTGTGTACCTCTATGACACCAGGTATACAGGTGAGGGTCGTGAACTCATACGAAGCAGCTTCGCTGGCCGTTGATGTCATCAAGCTGAGAAAGGTGGACTGCAGGATGCAACAGACGAGTAAAAATAACGTATTCTGGTCATTCGTTAGTCACCAAGTAGATTCAGGTGAAGGCATCTAATGTTTTTAGCCTCACTCACTCCTACCTGGTCTGTGAGGGTTATGAGACAAAGAACTACCTGGTGGACATACCTTCCCCACAGAGGGAAACCCAATCAGAGCAACACGTGCATCTCCAGACTTCATAACATCGAAGCCCTCCCCTTTGGCCCCCGCCGACTTGGACGGTTCCAGAAGCTGTGATCTGTACTTGGCTAGTTTGGCCTTCAGCAAACCCAGGTGGTACTCAGTGGCTGTCGAGGAAACAGACGTGACTCATCATGTAAACAAAAGATCCTTCAACAGAAAGGCTTCCTCACTAACACCTGGATCGCCAACTGGCGGCGGGCTACAGGTCATAAACCGACTCCATCCGTGTTTGACAACTTGACGACAACAGAAGCCTTCTTCTCTCCTATGGTTTAATCAGCTGTGGTAGTTTTAAGTAATGTATGTTATTTTTCTGGGCAAAGAAAACGCATTTATCTATTTACAACTTTAGCAGCGGACATGTAGTCACACCGTAGGATCGGTACTGTGGTGTGTGTACATGTACACGCATGACAGGATTCACTGATGTATTTATCAGCTTCACCTCAGTATGTGTGTGTACTTTATGTCCCATCACCCTCAAAAATACAGGCTCCAGTAACAAACTGATCTACCTCCAGCTACTTCAATATATAAAACAAAGATAAAATCGAACAAATTAAAGGTTCACAGTGTCGAATGTAAGTTCACAGTGTGCTTCACTGACACAGACGGCCTGGCGGTGCTGCACAGATGTTTACAGAAGCATCACCATGTTTCTTCAAAACATTATTATTACAGTTAGTAGCAGTTGTAGTTCCTGTTGTCATCCATTTATCCCGGCGTTCAGTTAGTTCGTCCATGAAGTTGCTAACTAGCTGCTAGCTCAGCGTCTGCTCTCACTTACCTTTGTTTTTCTGTGTCCGAGAAATTTCTTTCTCTATTTCTGAAATTTTCTCCAAGATGCCCATTGTGTCGGTGTGTCAGGTGTGTACAGCTACACTGGCGACAGGAGAAGAGGAGAAAGGAAAAAGAGAAACGTGTCACTCCACAGTTATTAGCTTTGTTAGCCGCATGGCTAATCAACTAGCTAACCGGAATACAGAGTTGACAGCGCATAAAACATCACTTCTGTCTTGAAAAAAAAGCGGGGCGTGTGATTATAGAATTTAAAAATGTCAGAAATTGATAAAACCCACACTTTCAAAGAGGCTCCACTTTGCACCATGCACAGGCAACTGACATCACCAACCAACCGGAACACGGTCCGCTTCTGGTTACCGTCCGGAGGAAACATGAACCGACACAGCAGATAGTTCTGGGGACGACTCAGATCGCAGTACCGTCTGAAGTGAGGTCATTCTATTGAGGACACATTTTACTTTTTTTTCCTCGATCATGTATTGACTGATAAGTGTGTAGGTTTCTGACTGACGAGTATCGATTTGACGCTGCCGCCAGTGGGTGACAGAACCAACATGGCGGCGCCCACAGAACCGACAGGAGCCTCCAACCTAACGGGCTTTGACGCCTTCACGGCCGCAGCGGGCAGAGCCGCGGAGGACCGGTCCGGGGGGGAGCAGGAGCAGAGCGGGGGGGCGACGAAGAAGAAGCCTTGCAGGGTCTGTACGGACTTTAAAACGTGGATGAAGGTCCAGAAGAAACAGACGACAGCTGCTGTCCAGGTGACAGGAACTTTTCCCCTTGTTGTTATTCACGGTGTTTCTGTCACATTTTACGTCGATGAATTTCAGTGATCTCCAACTCCTCTTCTGTGAATGTTGGCTGAGCATCGAGTGACGTATCAAAGAACCCAGCTCGTCTCCTGATAAAAACAAATGCCACTCTACTTGATATTATGACGTTAACTGTCTGATTCATGTTTAACCCTCCAACACCGACGGTATCGCCACCGCGATTACGTGATTATTTGCGCATGAGAAAACATCAAACGGATACAGAAATACGAGAAGTGTCACTCGGTTCTACCTGGTGAAAAGAAGGAACGAGGAGAAGGAGGAAACGTTGATCGGTTCCTGAAAGTTGAGAAGTTGCACTTCACATCCATGTTGCTGTCATTACGGTAATGACTCACCAACAGACGGCATCAGAGCGAATGGGATGATTGTTAATGACAAGGCTGTTCTCAATTTTCTCAACCACTCTGACAGCGCAAATGGTCGTGTGATCCGGGTTCTAAGGTATGCTAGCATGAAGGTAGCGCCTGCGATACTGTCAGGGTTAAAGGTTACATGTTTGTATCCTCCAGGAGCCACAGCAAGAGCCTCAGTGTCCACTGGACAGGGAAGAGTTGGGACGCAACACCTGGTCCTTCCTGCACACCATGGCTGCATATTACCCTGACCGACCATCTACAAACCAGCAGCAAGAGATGACACAGTTCATCAACCTTTTCTCCAAATTCTTCCCCTGTGATGAGTGTGCAGATGACCTGCGGGGCAGGTGAGACCTCACTCTGCCTCCGGTTCCATGTGGATTTATGCACACGCTGCGAGCACAGCAGTAACCAGTGACACAGCAGTAACCTGGAACACGACACAGCAGTCACCAGTAACATAAGAGCACAGCAATAACTAGTAATAAAGGACACAGCAGCAACGTGTAACACAGTTACACAGTAGTAACCAGTAATCACTGTGTAGTGCATGCGATCAGATGTGTAGACGTCCCATCATTCAGGTGTGATGACGTAAGTTCCTCTGACCAGGTTACAAACCAATCAGCCGGACACCAGCAGTCGTCACGCTCTCTCTCAGTGGCTCTGTCGACTCCATAATAACATCAACGTGCGGCTGGGGAAGCCTGAGTTCGACTGCTCACGTGTGGACGAGCGGTGGCGAGACGGATGGAAGGATGGGTCCTGTGACTGAGACATCATGTCTGACAAGTGGGAAGGTGTCTGTCCACGAAAAGACATGAATGGTTTACATGTGGAGGTTCTCGTGTCCCAGTTTGTTAACAGAGATCAGAGATTTAATAAAGGAAGGGGAACAGTTCCTGTGGATCGGTACAACCTCTGAGGACCATGTCCAGAAGAAATCAGTCCGCTGAGACACACACACACACGTTTATACAGCACATTCATACAGACCCGTGGTGTTTCACCATAAAACACAACATTGAAAACAGAATAACATTTGAAAAATAGTAAAACGTCAATAAAACGTTAAAAGTTGGCCAATCAAAACTATGGGTTTTGCTTTTGTCAGACTGGGATGTAACATTGCTTCAGAATTCTCAATAAAAACCTGATTAAAAAGACATAAGTTTAATTTTTAATTTTAACTTCAATGTTTAACGGTTTTACATGCCAATGAAGTATTGTATATGGCTTTGACAGTTGATACACACACACACACAGACACACACTCATATGTATGGAGAGAGAGAGGTGATCATACATGGTGGTTTCTCACCCTGTAAAGGGTTAAAAATGCTCAGACAGGCACAAACACGTGGGGGCGGGAGTGAGTCCACACAGTCCTGTCGTGACATCATAAATCAGTCACATGTTTTTATCGAAACTTCTTTGTTGTACTTCTAATCATGTAGAAATGTCACAAAACCTACATTAATGACCAGTGAAAGTACAATAAAACCTACACAAACCATCAGAAATAGAACATTTTTCTAATGATGTATGTATTTCAGTACAGTAATGCATGCACAGTATTCTACGGTGGCCCAGAAGGGTCAAAGAAATACCAAACACCTACAGCTACTAACAGGTCAGTACAGTCGTCGGATTATTAGACAGAAATTCACACACTCATTTCTTACCCGACTCATCCCACCTCTGGAGTGCGCGGGCACCCCCCCACACACACACATACACACCTCTGTGCCCGCGCGCACGTGAGCGCGCAGGAGCGTCCCTGCAGCACAGCAGCAGCAGCAACAGCAGCGCGTGCGTCCCGCCGCGGAGCCGCGAGCAGCAGCGACGGAAGATGGACGGAGCGGGAGCGTCCGCAGCGGGTTCGTCCGGATTCGGAGCCGGTTCGTTCGGATTCGGAGGGGGTTCGTTCGGACTCGGAGCGGGGTCGTTCGGCGCGGGCCGCACCGGCTCCGCCACCGACCCACTGGCCTTCGCCAAACAGCCGCAGACGATCCTCCGAGGGCTCAGCTGGGTGAGTGTGAACACACACACACACACACACACACACACACACACACACACACACACACACACACACACACACACACACACACACACACACACACACACACACACACACACACACACACACACAGATGTTTGCAGGTGCATCATCATGTCTCGTGATGCTGATGTTGCTGAGGAGAAGGATGAACAGTGTGAATGTGACGTCACCGGAACCAATGGATCAACTATGATGTGTGTGTGTGTGTGTGTGTGTGTGTGTGTGTGTGTGTGTTTTCTACAAACCACATCAACCGTTTTTGTGTTCAAACCGTTTTCAGCTCGTGACGCTGATGTTCGCTCAAACGCTCGTGCTCGTCAGCTCACCTGTGATTGGTCCGCGGGCACGAGCGCAACGGAGACGCACTGTGACGTTGGATGTGACGCGTCACCTTTGGGGTGACACGGGAGGTGTGAAGGACTGCAGGGGTGTGTGTGTGTGTGTGTGTGTGTTCGTGGATACTGTACAGTTTGTCAACAACCAATAGTAATAATCAATAATGATCATCAATAATCTGTGGAATGAAGCAGCACTTCCTGTCCTGTGAGACAGGAAGTGCTGCTTCATTCTACAGGAAGCAGATGAGACCGTTGTAGAATGTTCTTTGTGTTTGTCAGCTGATTCAAATCAATGATTGGTTGTTTGTATTGGTTCTTCTATTACTGATCATCAGCTGATCACAGGATGAACAGTCTTTGGATCTGAGCAGCTTCAAACTCCAGGAGATGCTGCTGACATTCCTCCCCCATCCTGTGTCCTTCCATCATATGACCGACCGCCCACCACCCCGTGTGTGTGTGTGTGTGTCACATGGTCCGACCATCCAGTGTTAGTCAGCTGATGTGTGTGTAAATCAGAGCCAGAGGAGAAAGAACGGAATAAAGAATGAAAGAAAGAATGAAAGAATGTCCAGAGGCTGATCAGAACACGTTATTGGAACACACACACACACACACACACACACACACACACACACACACAGTGTGCTTCTGCAACTTATGCATTTAATGAAAATGTACTGCTCTTGAACACCTCTCTCCTCCTCTCCCTCCTCCTCCTCCTCCTCTACCTCCTCCCCTTCTCTCCTCCTCTCCCTCCTCACCTCGCTCCTCCTGCTCCCACAGATCTTCTCCCTGGTGGTGTTTGCCTCCATCGTGAACGAGGGCTACGTGAACATGGGCAGCGAGCGTCTCCACTGTATCTTCAACAAGAACGCCGATGCGTGTAACTACGGCGTGTTCGTGGGCCTGGTGGGTCTGCTGGCGTGCTCCTTCTTCTTCCTGCTCGACTACAAGTTCTCCTCCATCAGCTCGGTGAAGGACAGGAAGAAGGCCGTCATGCTGGAGATCGGCTTCTCAGGTGACGAAGAAGAAGGAGGCTGGTCCTCGGAGAGGTGGGGCCTTACCTGTGTGTCTGAACGCTGCCTCTGCTCCACAGGGTTCTGGACCTTCCTCTACTTCGTGAGCTTCTGCTTTCTGGCCAATCAGTGGTCTCGGACCACGGCAGACGAGCTGCCACTCAACCAGGGGGCGGACGCGGCTCGCGCCGCCATCGCCTTCTCCTTCTTCTCCATCATCACCTGGGTGCGGAGATCCTACACACAAACAATGTCCACACAATGTCCACTACACACAAACAATGTCCACTACACACAAACAATGTCCACACACACAAACAATGTCCACTACACACACACAATGTCCACTACACACAAACAATGTCCACTACACACAAACAATGTCCACACACACAAACAATGTCCACTACACACAAACAATGTCCACTACACACAAACAATGTCCACTACACACACACAATGTCCACTACACACAAACAATGTCCACTACACACAAACAATGTCCACTACACACACACAATGTCCACTACACACAAACAATGTCCACTACACACACACACAATGTCCACTACACACACACACACAATGTCCACTACACACAAACACACACACACACACAAAAACG
>CAAKHB010006053.1:5730-17395 GCA_901007665.1 Aeoliscus strigatus | reverse complement strand
CACACAAACAATGTCCACTACACACACACAATGTCCACTACACACAAACAATGTCCACTACACACAAACAATGTCCACTACACACACACACACAATGTCCACACACACAAACAATGTCCACTACACACAAACAATGTCCACTACACACAAACAATGTCCACTACACACAAACAATGTCCACTACACACAAACAATGTCCACTACACACAAACAATGTCCACTACACACAAACAATGTCCACTACACACAAACAATGTCCACACACACAAACAATGTCCACGCACCGGAGACACCAGGTCTGACACAATCACCGATGTCTGTGTGTGTTTGGACGAAGGTCTGGAGGGTTCGATGAGACCACAGCAGGTCACCAGGCAGCAGAGGACGTCCAGGTTCTCTGTGACACAACCTGAAGGGTTTCACAGAGAACCTTCAGGTTGTGTCACAGAGAACCTCCAGACTCTTCAGGACCACAGTCCAGTTCTGACCTGAGTCCTCAGCAGTGACCTTCTCGTCTCCCTGTGTCTTCTCAGGCTGGTCTCACAGTGCGTGCGGTCCAGAAGTATCTGCTCGGCACGGACATGAGCCTATTCACCACGGAGCACATGGACGGCGGCGCCCCCACCCAGCCGTATCCCTCCAACTCACCAGGAGGAGGCGCCCCTGAGTCCACAGACACCTACCAGAACCCACCGTTCTCTGAGAACAACTCGGCCCCCACCTACCAGGTCCCCATCTACTAGAGCCAGCTGAAGGAAGCTGCCGTCGTTCACCGTCGCCGCTCGTTTCCTCCTCTTGTTTCCTTTCCTTCGTTAACATTCCAGCTTTATCTGCACTTGTCTCCACCTCCACTGCACATCCAGTGTTCCTGGGATCAGAGCAGAGGACAAAAGACAACAAGAGGAGGAATAACAATTTGCAGAATTCAAACACAAACAAAAAAACGCAGATTAGATGACGACAAATACTGCCGAGTCACCGTCGGCTCGTTTCATTCATCCTTAGAGACCGAGTAGTTCCTCGTACGGAAGCGGTTCCAACGGATCATCTGCATGTTTCAGGCTTAGACTTGTCAGCTAAGTGCCATAACTGTCCCATGTGTGTCTTCATTTAGTTCCACGCGCCGTAGAGAAAAAGACAAAACTGTTTAGTGACCAGGTGCAATATGTGACATTCTCCTGTAGGTGGCAGTGTTGTGTGCCGTCGTAAAACACCAGATCACTCACGTGTTTTCACGCAAAAAACATCTCGTCTCATTCTTTGGTAAAAAGAAAGTCCACTCCAGGGCACGTGTGTGTGTGTGTGTGTGGTGGTGGTGGTGGTGGGGGGGGTGGTGTTTCAGGTTTATGTTTACGTTTCAGAAGCTGCCAAACTGCCCTGTTTCCCTTAATGTCGTCTGATCACCACATTACTGCAATGTTCATGTCCACAGGACGCTCTGTGATCACAAGGCAAGTGTGTGTGTGTGTGTGTGTGTGTTTGTTCTAAGGCAGAGGAAAAGTGGGCGAATCCATTGATCCTGGGGGTTGGAGAGCGTTGCCATGGTGACCGGGTGATGGTTTGGGTGGATGCTGGTCACAAGGGTCCTGCTGTAGATAGTAACCATGACGACCATGTTGTATCTGTGACGTGGTGCACTGAGTGTGTGTGTGTGTGTGTAGTTGATTCAATTGTGGTGCTTTAATTTCTTCCAGATACATTTGTGGAGGTTTTGGGACAGAGATGAAGTCATTCTCATCATGTCCTACAAACACCAGAGGTCTGAATGAACGGATGAAGAGCTGTGTGTGCGTGCGTGCGTGTGTTCAGACGGCTCAGCGCCGCCTGCTGGCTCGCCGTTGAACACCGCATCCGTCCTGCATCCGGCTGCTGTTTGTGACGGATTGCCATCTTTTCAACAGTCACGGTCGTTAGATTCTGTGTCCGTTCTTATTTCACACCGAAAGAAAGTTACAAACACATCACTGGGTGAGACGGGGTACATGGGGGGGTGCTGCACTGTCAGGTTGTTGTTCTCAGTGCTTCGGTGTGGTAGATTAAAGAAGCGTTCTGTGTATTTTTGTGCTCTGACTCGTGTACTTGTGTGTACACGTGTACTGTAGTATTGGATGGTTGTTAATTGCATCCATGAGGTAAATGGAACGTGCGTGATTCTCTCTGGGGTCTTTGTCCTGTTTTACTCAGTATTACCGACTTTTGACGCGTCAGCACTTTTTGTTGGGAACACGTCTCAGACACGAGTGTTGATAAGTACCATCCCGCTCTAGTTTGTTCCAGGTAATAAAGGTGATTTGTGTGTTGTAGCGCTGGTGCCAGTGAACGTGGGGTTTCCAGTCAAATACTTTGCATGGATGTTTGACACCCCCCCCCGATAACACCACTGATGAACATGAACTCAACAAAGATGGTTTCAGTGTGCTGCCCCCTTCGACATGTTTCTGATGACTTCTTTGACCTGTTCAGTGTATAAAAGTGTCACATGACCTGAATGTCTCTGGACCGTCGCCTGACGTCGCTCCAATAAAGAAGAAAACGTGTTTCCATTGCGTCTGTGACTTAATCGCATCAAGACAGTGATGTTTTCACTCCGTTTTACAGTTTGTGTTGCTATGGCAACATGTTGCTCCTCACAGACCGGAACTGCTTTTCTCTGACTGTATCCAACTTTATTAATTGCAATCATTAACCCTTTAACACTGACGGTATCCCTGGTGCTATATTTGCGCTAGCATACTTCGGCGTTACCGTAATTCCATGAAAACTTGTGCCATCAGAAAACAGTTGTTGAACAGTTCCTCTCACTCTGTTCCTCTACGTGGTGTGAAGAAGGACCTAGGAGGAAGAAACGTCCATCGGTTCGGTTCGTGACAGCCAAGTTGCTGTCATTACGGTAATCCCATTTGCTCTGTTGCCAGAAGCCACTGAATCAGTACCGTAATGACAGAAACTTGGATGTGAAGTGCAACTTCCCTGATCTGATGGACGTTTTCTCCTAGCTCCTTCTTCACACCAGGTAGAGGAACAGAGTGACACTTCTCCGCTTGTATACCCGTTCATCGTTGTCTGAGTTGTCATGTAATTACGGTACTCCAAAGTTTTCCAGCATGAACGCACTGGGGATACCGTCGTGTTAGAAGGTAAAAAAAAAAGGAGCAGCACACGTGTTCAGTCAGTGACTCAACACCTCTGACAGGGACTTACTCTGCACCTACGCCTCAATGAATACGGCGCCGACAGCTGTGTTCATGTTTTTATTGTGTTATCTGAGCGAGCAGCTGCTGGTGGAGACACGTCGGTCCAAACACAAAATAAAAGTTTGTCTTTTCGGCAGTAAAGAACTCTTCAAGTAAAACTTGTAGAAACAAACCAACAGTTCAGGTCAGATGTTTCCTCACAGGTCCGGTCGGAGCGCCGTCCATGTGACGAACCCCCCCCCACCCTTAAGTCAAACCAGCTGCTTCTCAGCGGGTTGGTGAGGAGGTTAGCTGATGATGCGACTGATGGACTGCAGCGAAGGGAACTCCTCGCTGTCCCTGATGTGAAGGGCTTTGTGGGAGCTGAAGTCTTTGGGGGCCAGTACCTGTCTGCAGGTGGGACACACCTGACAGTCCACCTCTGCTGCAGCGGCGCTGGGGGGCGTCTGCCACGCACTCTTCTTGTTCTTGTTCTTCTTTCCTCCTCCTCCTCCTCCTCCGGCCCGTGACTGTTTGTCCACGGCCTTCCAGTCGCCGTGAGCCGTCAGCAGCTCCTGCTGCTTCCCCGTGTCGGGCAGCAGCACCAGCAGCTCGTTGAAGATTCGGTTGAAGTCGTCTCCGAGCAGGTCTTTGCAGCTCCGGTGGTACTGGGCGCCGGACATCACCCCCTGGAACAGAAGGACAGACCTCATGAAGAGGACATGTGTCCCTGGGATGGACAGAGCAGCAGTCCATGCTTCATACACTATGAAAACACCCATCAGCTTCTAGAAGCATCTGAAAGCTCCACAGACGGTGGACGGCGGTCTGTCCGTGTCTGTACCTGTCTGAACTGTGCTGAGTAGTTTTTGAACAGGTTGAACTTGGACTCGTCGTCGTGCAGGTATTTTCGGATGGACTGGATCAGCTCCAGGTTCCGCTGGTGGAAGTCGTCCGGCACCAGGTACCCGCTGGCCGATGCCTTCGGGGGGCTGCAGGGGGACAAACGCACGTCAAAACCTGGAGTCAAGGGAGAAGCAGCGGGCGTCGGCTGGCTTACGGGTTGACAGCAGGGGGCGCCGTCTTCACCACGTTGCTGTTGAGGGGGATCCCAGTGAAACCGGGCGGGGGCTTGGTGGTGGAGATCCCCAGGCCCGGTGGAGGGGGGGGCAGGGTGGTGGATGGAGCCGAGGTGGAGGTCTTCATTGGGAAGGAGGTGTTGAACCCTGAACGAATGCGGTGGGAGACGTTCAGAAACACCGTCGAAGAGAAACTGACAGTCGGCCATTTTAACACTTCTACTGAACTAAACTATACATTGAAACCTAAGAGGAACTTATTATACTTCACGTTTTTTTCTTGAAAAAAAAACAGAACTAAAAACAGTGTGCTACCTGGCGGTGGTTTCTGCGTCATGAGAGCAGGAAACTCTTCCTCCGGCTCCAGAGGGGGGTCTACACTGTGACGTGGCGCCGGCGCTGGCTCTTTGCTGATGCCCGGTGGTCTCCCCATGAAGCCGTTAGCCAAACCGGCTGTGACCGGCGCAGCCTCCGAACTGGAAGGAGACTTGTTCCTCTTTTTCTGCGGACAGTTCTCCTTCTGCGCTGCCGTTTCCACGGAGACGGCGCTCACGGCTGAAGACACAGAGGGAGTGGACATGTTCTTCTGCTGTTTTTTCTTCCTGCTGGCTTTGGAGGCAGCCGGGTCGGGCGGGTTGGGGGGCGCTGGGGGCGCTGGGGGCACGGAGGCAGCTGCTGGTGATGGTCTGCTGTTGCCGCCTTTGACAGTGAGCAGAGAGGAAATATCCAACATGGTGGGAACAGAGCGGAACTGCTGCTGCGTCAGTCCTCGGGCTTCATCCTCAGACGACGGAGGGGAGCGTGCGGACACGTTCTTCCCGTTGTCCCCTACTTTCTTTTTTCTCCTAGACAATGAGGCTGAGGTGGAGGAGGACAGAGGCTGAGGGCCAGAGGAAGGAGGAGGCGGAGCTCTGGAGGCCGGTGGAGGATGAGTGGCGGCGGGTCTGGCGGGAGCAGTGAGGTTGGACCAGGCGGAGTTGCCGCCGGCTGCGGTCTTGAGGGGTCGGACTTTGGACACGAGAGCAGGGAAGTCGTCCTCTTGGAAAGAAGACGACTTCTTGGGTTGGGCCGAGTACGCCGGGGTCATGGGAGAGGCTACGTTAACAACGGAAAGGCTCGGGAAGTCGTCCTCCTTCAGAGCTCTGGGCGGCGCGGTCGCCGCTGGAGGAGCTGACCTGACGCTGGAGAAACACACAGGGAACGCGTCAACGTAAACGCTAACTGAAGGTGAAGGTCACTTTTTTCTGTGTGAAGAGTTACATGGCTGCAGCCGCTGTGGCTCCCAGAGCTGGGAAGTCGTCTTCTTGGTGGCCTGGAGTTCCACTCTTCATGGTCCTCACTGTGGAGGAGGACCGTCAGTGGGTTAATGCTCCTGATGTGCTGGAGATACTTCCACCATACTGAACCCCAACCCACTGAGATGTTACTGAACAATAGTAAGTGCAAACTAATGACTGGTAAAGTTCGCCGCCAGAGAACCTCTGAGAACCTGCTTCATGACACAAGCTTCTAGAAGGAGAGGAGAGAGAACTTCCTAGAAACCGTAACACCAGTAGCATTTTTTCACCTGGAGGTTTGTGTGTTGCTTTGTTGTGCCCGTTCCTGTGCCTGGACTCTTCTGGATCCGTGTTCTCCGTCCTGTCGTCTCTGCAGTGTTTGGGAACACCCCTCTCATGGACCGCTCCTCTGTCCTCCTGTCTGTGGATCGCCATGGACGCCCTCATAGCAGCCGCCACCTCTCGGTCCTCTTCCTCCCTGCGTGGACACACACACACACACACACACACATTCTAAGATGCCGTAGTGATGGGCAAAACAGCTCTGGTAGGAACAAAGTACGATTTTGAAGGCAAAGGGCGTCATTGGCTATACACGATACATGCGGTATCGTGTTCAATCACTCACCGAGAGTACCTCCAGCTCTTCTGACCTCCATGAGACCGTCCTCTTCCTCCTCGATTCTGACGCGCCTCCTCATAATCCTCGCCGGTCACCAGACCTGAGAAAACACACGTGTGTGTCACTCCCTGGCGGTCAGCTCCTCCCGTCACTTATGAAAACGACAGCGCCCTCGCTCACCGTCGTTTCTCCTCGGCTGTCTCGGGGCCAAGGTGAACTGCAGGTCGATGTGGCGGTTCTGTCGGGCCTCGGCGCGGTTCTTGCTGTGTGCGGCAGCCTTGTGAGCCTTGTAGTCGATCTCGGTGCGGAAGGCGTGGGTGAACTGCTCGGTGGCACAGCGGCCCTCCTCGCACAGGTAGTGGCTTTCTCTGAAGTGCTCACTCAGGTACTGGTAATCACTGTCAGAAGGATTCAAACACAGGTTTCTTCAGTGTGTGTGTGAAACACAAGTGGAAGTCTTTTTTCTTTCTTTTTTTTTTAAAAAATGGTGTTTCTTCACATGTGGCCGTCACACCTGTAGTATTCCTGGGAACCGTCTATGTCACAGAAATGGCAGAAGTAATGGTCCCTCCGCAAGTGTTTCAGCAGCTCATCGTTGTCCAGGTAACGATCGTCGCAGAACTTGCAGAGCGGGTGTCCTCTGTGACTCGTGTCGTCCGGGTCGCCGTGCGCTCTGTGACGGGCAAGTTCCTTGCGGTTGTACCACTTCCTCTCATGAGAGAAGATCTGGAAGGAGAGCAGATATGTTCATCTTCTCAGTAGAGCTATCTGTTTTTGCGTTCATTTCCACGTTTCCACACACAGAACTCACAACATGCTCAGGGGATACTCGAGACGTGTAAATAAATGCAGCCGTAACAACCGTAAACGCACCTTTAGATGCTTTGAGCAGAGTTTACAACAGAAGAGTTCGTGCTGCTTCCTCATGTGCTGCTCCAACTCCTCAAACCTGGAGAAGACCTTTGTCTCTGAGCAGCTGGGGCACTGAGGCAACAGCAACTGCCTGGTAGCACACGCACACACAACACAAACAAGTTCATGACGGAATCACCACGTCATCCTGAACGCAACTACTTCATCACAACATGATGAAACATTCCTCGATGGAAATCCTCGCCTCTTTCCACCGGCAGACTGTCCTAATTGTGGTGTACCTGTACTGAGTGTGGATCTTCTCATTGCCAAAATAGATGTCATGCTGCTTCTCACAGGGGAAGAGGTGGTGGGGCAGAGAGGAGAAGGACTCTGGTCTCTTGACAAACACCACCTGCAAACCACAGCAGGAAACAATTGAACGTCTCAGCTCACACTGAACCCAAAGTAAAACCTTTAAAACAAACTACTATACACTTACATCATGTGTTAAGTACAGGGTGAAACTTGTACGAAGACGGGTATGAAGACTAGTAGCACTATGACAGCTAGCGGTGCGACTGCTGAGACGTTGTCCAGCTGTGTTGACAAGCTGGCTAAAGTCCAAAGCTCCCACTCTCTCGGAGGAACTACCAGACAACGCTAGTTATCCCATCCGTGTTTAGCCTTTAACTTCACAGAAAGTAGTGTTAGCTACCGGTAGCTAATGCTACCTGACACTTTATGTGTCATTTAACTGTTATTGTCAATAAGTCTCGGCTGTGATGACTTGCTTCTGTGAAATGTTTTGACAGTTCTGTGAATTATACGTTCATTAGTACATTAAGTAACTTAACTACATACATTAAGCCACCAACGCCGGACTAGCAAAGCTTTTAAAGTTAGCTAGTTAATTGTCTGATTGACGGACATCAGTCACAGGAAACGAGCTAACAGCTAGCAGCTATCGACATATCCGTACACAGTCTGACCTGTCAACCCCCATTACACTTGAGTTATTAAATTTTTCCCACCTATACTTATTGTAAAGCCACCGTAAGAATATCCCAAATGCACTTCAGTGACTCTTTCAACCACTAGCAGTTAATTGCGGCCTAGTTAGCATCACAGAACGCGATCCCCGAGGCCCAGTGGCGAAGGACTGCCCACCTTGTCGAGCTCCTCTCGGCAGACGGCGCAGTACTTCTGCTGGCAGAGAACCCGCATTTTGGTGGAGCAGCGGTAACACACCGGGTGGTCGCATTTTCCGAAAGCGAAGATGTCGACTTCTTGGCAGCAGAGCACACACTGCTTCTCTGTTTCCTTGGTGGTCGTTGAGTCCATGTGGGCGACTGGGGAAGGCACAAATGTAGCTCGGTGCTTGTCAGACGGAGCCGCTGAGGGGATTATGTAATAAGGTCTGAGCCGCTGACGCGTCACGCAACTGTAGCTCAGAGTTGTACAACATGCGGATGGACCTGTCACCTGTCCGCTGCGGCGCCGCGTGCCGTCACGTGCGCGTCGATCTGCGCAGGCCGACACTTCCGGTCCACGTGTGAGATGGTTTATTATGCTGCTACTGTACTAAGGAAATATGAAACTTATATGACGTAAACCAAAAACAATAAAAAAAATGATCTGATTCGAATCCGAGAATTATGTACAAACACACACACACACACACGATATTTTATGTAGCTTAATGAGATTTTAAAGCAGTAAGTAGTAGTTGTAAACAGTAAGTAGTAGTTGTGAATTTCTCACTGGAAAAAAAAATCTTTTTACAAAATGCGCATATATATATATAAATATACACACACAAAAAATATATATTCTTCACCAGGTAGGCCAACAGTTATCATCGTTGTTACTAATGCAACTTATAACATTTTACAACAAAATAAGATATATATTTTTAAATAATGCTCCAAGAATGTAACAAAGTCTTGTTAAAGAAATAACATTAAAAACATGCTATAGTGGGTAACCACAGACTGCTTTCTAATCATTAACAACTGTGATCATATCACCAGTATATCAGTGACCATTAATGTTAGACATCCAGTGATTTGGAATGTTTATTGATCACACATTGCCCTGGCGACCAACATCAGTGGTGAAAGACATTTGACTGTTTTTGACCCATGTGACATTTTTAAATATTCTATGTGCAGACGGACCTCTCAGAATATCAAAAAATTCCATTGAATGAGAATAAAGACAATGAATGAGTGTAAGATTGTCACATCACAGAACGCACGGAATGGACATTTAATAAAAAAATAAAGCCTATGTCGACAGTTTGAGTGTTGACAGCTTGTCAGTTCACAACATAAAAAGTCAGGTGTGTTGTTCTTCAACAGGGAAAACTTTACTCTTTCCTTGATGAAGACGCCCCTGGACCCACCACAGCTCAGCCCAGTCCCCACAATATAGAGTATATATCTATTTGTTTCTGAAATGCACTAAGCACATCTCAATGATGAAAAAAGTCCTCTACACAAAAGCAAGAATAAACACTTTGCTGGAATAGAAACAAAATGTTGGAGATAACTAGTGGTAATGATATTTAAAGCATGAAGAAAAATCCCTGCATGAGATTTATTAAACTGATGAAACATAACGTTTGAGTCTCACACGGCCTGATTCTAATCTACAAACCCACTGTCAATGCTCGAGGGGGTCTAGGGCGTCTCCTCCATGAGCTCTACAGGCTGCAGTCCCGTGTGCAGCCTGCTAGCGTTTCCTGTAGCGGTTAGCAGGCAGACCCATGACTCGGAGGGTGCAGCTGCTAATCTTCTCGTAGAGAAGGAACATGAGCGCTGCAGTCAGCACCGTCTGCAGCAGTTTGGCCTCCAGGCCTTTGAACAGACCCCAAACGCCGTACTTCCTAGAGGAAAAATCAGGTTACACAGTCACAGTGAATGTGTGAGAAGTATGGGCCAAAAGTACTTCAACACAGATGTCCACATCCAAAACTAAACTAACAGCTTCACATGACACTTTATGACAGATGCCCTGTCAGAAAATGTACTGAAACACGTGCACCCACCTGGTTCTACTGACGAGCAGACCCTTGATTATTCTGAGACTGGACAGAACTCTGGACTCGTACGTTGACTCGCTGAACTGCCCGAACTGAGGTTTGAAGAAAAAAAAAACACTTCAGTTCAGTTCTGCAGTGCGCATTGAACTTATGCACACCTCCACCAAAACCAAAAGTTACGCTCCTCTGTACATAGAATGGAACTGGATCAGCAACCTGCCGACTAACTAACTAACCAGACTACTAAGCCTGTGACAGAACAGTTTAAAAACATATTCCACACACACACACAATCATCTCCAGAAATGCGTCCACACCAATCTGGCCAATACGCTGTAGTACATATGCTGGGCCACTGTGTGGTGCTATTACGCTGCAACAGAAATACACCACACACAAGGATGAATTGAGGAAAGATATCACATTCAGCAAACATTCAGCAGCTTCTGCAACACCAACACAACACGGTGAGCCGCTATTGTTGTTGCTAGCGGAGTTAGCGCATGTGAGCCAAGGGAGAGGTGGTGCTATGACGTCATCGGCTCAGGACAGACGCGCACACACACACACACACACACACACACACACACACACACAGGAGAAACTGTGTCATCTTAAGATTTCGTGATTGTATTCAGGCTCCAAAGCGCCGGTCCATTCGAGTCAGAGACTTTGGTGAAGGTGATTGTTTGATCAAAGAAACATGACAGTTAGATCAAACTTTTACGACATCGGATTTGTGACGAAGGTGCTGACGCCAGCGCGGCGTGTTCGTGCACACAGCTAACATACCCTCAGAATGGACTGGATGGTCTGCAGCGGGTACGTCACGGTGGTGGCGACAGCTTTGGCAAAGGCGCTGATCATGAAGACCTCCAGAGAGGACAGCTGGAGGTCACAGAGGGAAAGTTAGCACACGGTTGTCTGTTCTGTGTGTGTGTGTGTGTGTGTGTGTGTGTGTGTCTCCACAGTAACTGCTGATACATTTGTTCTACGTTCCTCTACAGATATATCAAACGCACAATCGCTCACTCGACCTGTCTGGTCACATCCCCTTCCACATTCCCTCAAACGGCTGCGTGAGCCTCACAGGAGTCATGTGAACAGGATTATCAGGTCTGATCTAGTGCGTCTATATGTCGGGGGAGCTGAAGTCACTCCGACCCTTCACATGTTCATCTCCAGTGTAAAGTCAAAACAGAATCTGTGTGTTAAAACAAACCCAAGACCGATGCTGCACATGGAGTTTGTGAGCAGGTACGACCACCCGCCGGTGATACTCAACCAAGAATACTTGTCTTATTTCTATTCAAAACGCCTAAATTCTACTCATAAATCACACAAACTAAGAAACATCACCTGAAAAAGTGACTTGTTTTTAGACAATTTACACTTGTTTCAAAGCCTGTTTTTTTTCAAAGTAGAAACATCTTGCTCTTGTCTAAAAACAAATGCCAAATGACAATGACAAATGGTGATGTGTCTTATTGTAACTGTGAAGATGTTTTATGACAAGAAATGAGACATTTTGATGAAAAATGTAACAAATAGTCTTGGTAAGAATAGTTGTCTGAGTGGAGTTTTTTGCAGTGTGAGTGTGTGTGTGTGTGTGTGTG
>CAAKHB010006051.1:45946-76735 GCA_901007665.1 Aeoliscus strigatus | reverse complement strand
ACACCGACTGCGTTGCGTTGCGTCTCCGATCCGTCTCAGCTCCGTCAGTCCGGAGCGCTGCGTCGAAAATACGCAGAGGTTCTATTTCTGACGGATGCCGGAGCTGAGATGCATAAATTTGGCACAAAATCCATCGAGCGGGGCAGGAATTCCAACACAGAAACAAAATAAATATCCGGTTACTTTTCACAATAAAACACTCGACGTTGACGCCAGATCGTATTTCACACTATTTCATCAGTACTTTCAACACAGTACATTTATTAAGAGTATTTATTTACGAACGAGCTACTTTCCCATGGTAAAAGCTCAAAACACCGAAAAAAAGTCAAACACTAGCAAGTCCGACTCTCCTCTGTGTCTCCCACCCACTTTCTTCCTGGATTTATCACACATACATGAAGTTTCGCGTGATTATACGTGTTTTCACCGCGCGAACTCGTCGGTCACGTGACTGACGGACCGGAGCCGTGACACAGTAGAAACGCATCCGGTGTAAATGGACGGAGCGCGCTGACGGAGCAAAGACGGATCGGAGACGCAACGCAACGCACACGCAGCCGGTGTAAATCCAGGGTAATTCTGATTAAAATTATTAAGGCTGAACTGAAAGAGCAGGGGAAGGTGGTGCAGAGGGGTCAGGGCAGGTGAGCAGAGGAGGGACTATCGCTAGCACGCTCCAAGGATTTATGGAGGATAAGAATCATTTTAGATTCACTTCCACAGCTATTTAAACACAGAAACCTAAGACACTGCACAGTTTTGTACTGACTATGTGATTTGAAGTGTATATCAGACACTGACACATAAATCACTCTCAGTAAAGCAATATTCCTATTTCCAACTGGTGAAATCAACTGGTGAAGTTGATGGAATCATCTGAGTAAATATCTTGAAGATATCGGCTAGTTTTTTTCTTTACTTATACACTTTAAGACAGCTCGATTGGATGAGATCACAGTTGATCCCCGCTGTCTGGCACCTACAAATACATGCTAATGAGGAGTAATTCAACATCAGTGTGAATTTACTCAGACGATATCGCCTTATTAATGTATTAGACAGACACGAGGGTTCTGCCTGACAGGGTTGAGTGAGGTTCAAAAAGTTTGGCGCTGTCACGACAAACACTGCGGAACACCAGTGTGATCCTGTTATGTGTGAAATGTGAAGGCAGCTGAAGGCAAAGTAATACGCACATTTTATGGAAGACAAGTACACTTAACATCACGCGAAGGGATCTGACTAACGTTTGTCCGTCGGTGCCTGTTGAGGGAATATGAAAAAAAAAATCTGCTTGGAAAAGCTCATCAATCTAAATCATGGCTTGTAATTGTGTACATAACTGATAACTGAAGTGCACACACACGCACACGCACACACACACACGCGGGCAAACACACACTGTAAAATCAAACATTCAAACATCCATGTAATCATCTATTTCCGTGTCCGCCTTTGATTAGGCCCAGGGGATAACAATCTGTGTGTACATTTTCACACACATACAGTCCTCAACATGCACTGACACGCACGCAAGACATGGCGCTCTAAATCAGTAAGCTGCAAGGTAGGTAGAGAGACAGAGAGAGAGAGAGACGGAGGTAGGAATCAGAGATGAAAGAGGGAAAAAAACACTCACCTTCCTGTCAGAATTAATACAATTCTCAGATGGAGCGTGACAGTAGAGACAGGGAAAATTAGGAATACAAGGAGAAAAGGGAGAGAGGGGGACAGGGAGGGAGAGAGATTAAGTGATGAAGTGATAACAACGTACAATTCAATACCCACAAAGAAACACACACACACACACACACACTGTACTGTAAATGCACCCTTTGCAAATTAAAGTGGCTCCTGCCTTCGTTTCCCATCAGCTGAGGCAAACGGCCTTTTCCCGACATCAGCAGTTTTGGTTTGTTCCCACCAATCCAAGCCGACGTTGGTTCTGAAGCGGGCTGCCGCTCACCGGATCGAGACAGTGGATGTGGGCGTGCACGCGCTCTCACACACGGTGCAGATCAGCTCCGATAACCTGCCACGACCCTCAGGAGCTAATGACAGCAGAGGGGGAGAGTCGGGGAGTGATAGGACACATGGTGCACGCGTGGGAACGAGTCAACTCAAGTCAAGTGGGTGTGTGGGTGAAGTGTCATCCCACGTTCACCCCTCCCTCAGGGATTCTTCACATCTTACAGATTTCATCACTGAATGACGGAGACAAACACCATGTTTAACATGTTCCAGAGCTTTCTACCTGATCTACAGTTTGGGTGTGCTCTCTGGTCAGTTTGAACCGTTGGATCTCTCACTCATTGAATAAATCATCCATCAGATCGGGTCCTGCTCTCTGCTCTGAACCGCGTCGTGGAAAAGTCCTGAACCCACTCCACCACCGTCGTCATAGTTTCGTGAGATGAAAAGTGGTGGGTCCATGCCCCCACCCCAATCCTCCCCCTCGTCATTCGTGCTGAGGACATAAAGCATCAAAGGCATGATTTCTGGTTTTGATCTCCTCTGATTCTCTGTCAAAGGTCTGGAGAAAGCTCATGTATGGGTTCAAAATATGTAGAAAATAACCTCAGGAATATTAGCCGGACTTTTCCGGACTTGCGTCTGTGAATTTAGCGTCATAGCTGCATTTACATCTGGCTCTGTTTTATGTGGGAAATTACCCAAAAATGTTGACCATCACTTGGCACTGATTGTTCAGACAGGGTTAGTTTGACCTCGGTTCACGGGCTAAAGTGATAATTCACAGATATTTTAGTCCCGTCACAATGTGCCGTGTCAGTAGTAATGACTTCACAATGTCAGTAACAGAGGTACATCATACGTCATATCCTGTTTCAAAGTGTTGTTGGCACGTTTTTGTTTTTGTTCAAGCATGGAGAAGCATTCCGTTTTGTACTATCCAGTAACGTTCTTGTGGCCAACAGGACGTCGGCTGAGGACGTCCAGTCCATTACAGGAAGTACATCACCACAGGTACTGTCCATCACCACTTTCCACGTTTTTCCTGGAAGGACAGTGGCACGTCACATGATGACGGGAGGGGCGGCGGTGAATGGACGGACCCCTCCCACCAGTGGTAGCTTTCCCTGATACTTCTTATCCCGTGTGAACTGACTCTTTATATGACTGACGTCCATTAAAACTAACCCTGTCCGATTGGGGCTAAAGACAGCACACAACGAATGTTCACTTCCTTTTTACTTCAAACCGGAGAGGCCGACAGGGCCCTCAAGTACAAAAGTAAACATGAAAAGTACAGAAGAACTGATATAATACAATATATGAATATTATATGAATACATATTGACCCGTCAGCATTCACGCTGTGCTTTATTACGTCTCTCTCCTCGCATTGTGAAACCAAACTATGGCAGGGGGGGTGACGAATGACTCAGAGAACAGCCAGCGATCTCTTCCAATGTAGTGAAATTAACATTATTCTCGGTCAGACGTTGAAGGCCGGCTGACCCCTCATGTACCGACATCAGTTGGACTGATTCCAAAGCCGACAGGACACGTCACTGAACAAAACGCCCTAGGTTCACGTTTACCTCCAAGTGACACTGAACACGATTGTGCTTCACGTTGCTCACATCAGGACTCTCTTCAAAGAAAGTCAAAGTAATAAAGGCTCAGTCAAGATCGCTGAGGTAAAACAGGGATAATAGGAGACTTCAAACTGGATTTTTAGGAGCGCTTGGCACGTATGTATGGCCTAAATATGTCTATGAGGATAGGACTGGAGCCACACTAATGGAATGGAGGAATTAAAATAGGTTTCCAGCCCCTAAGAACACTATTTATACTTTATGATGCATCTAACTCTTTGTATTCCCTTTGAATCCATCATTACCCTCTGAACATGAACTGATGAGTTGATGGTTAAAAAAAAATAAATCTCGGAACTAGTTTGTTCGTCTTTCAATGTCTCAAAAGCTCCAAACGTTGGAGTTAACGCAACAAAACACAAAATAAATGATCCTAGTAACTAGTGAGGACACACACACAGACACACACACCCTGAAAGCTCATCAAGTCAATTGTAATATGTGATTGGCCTGCACAAATAAAATGGAATTAAAACCTAATTTACCCCAAAACACAACAATCCAGATACCACATGATGATACTTCTATCAACGTTTCCGTCCTTTGACTTGTTTCTCGTTCTGCCTCCCTCAGGCAGCTTCACATCAGAAATAAAGCGTTGTGGGGGAGAGGAGGTTGATTAATGGCTGATAACGTCAGTTTTACTGGAGCTCAGCTTAATGCGTCTCCCGGCCCCGCAGCCTATTCATTGCCAGAGCTCACTTCCCCTGCTCTCATTCTAGAGAGCAGTTTGAAAAAGCCATGGGCCACCGCGCCTGGCATGACGAAACACACATCTCATATCCAACACGCACAACTAGTCCTATTTTTCCTGGTGCACCTCTCCCGGCTTTTCATTTTCTTCCCCTTAATTCAGTCAGAAGTCCAAAACATCCTGCAGCTAGAAAAACACTGTCTTTACTTCATCATGTTACTAAAAAGAACAGTCTTCTCTCACTACTTCACTGCTGCCACTTTAATTGAAAAGAGCAAAATCTCTTCTGCTGTGACCCAAAACTTAAAGGCCTGTATTAATTCGTATAAAAAGAAGGAGATGAAAGTCAGACGTGTTCAGTTTCATTTAGAGCAGATATAATAAAGCCTCAGATGAAAGGAACTGAGAGGAACGGTTGTAATGTCATATTGTCAACAGTGAACTAGGACAGAGACGAGTTCACGTGTCTGCTGCACAACCTGGAAAAACCCAGACTGAGCAGGAGCAGACCGATAGCAACGGGCCTCAGACAACCTTCTTCTTCCACTGCCACCTCATTTTTCTTGACTTCAGATAAACCTTTCTGTTGACTATGACTTGTGACAGTGGTGTATAAATCAGAGACTTTATCGTCATTGTAAATAAACACAGCAGGTTGTTGGTGGAAATCTGTTGGTGTATTTATGGGAATAAAACAAGACAAAACAAAAGGCCACAAACACAAACAGATAGTAAACCCAGTAAGGTGACGTCATATTCAAAGGGCCAAGGTGATTGTCTTTAAATGTGAACTATGTAAAAATTGGCAGAATACTGATATCTAGTGGAGTCGCATTGGCATTGCAACACACACACACACACACAAAATACAGCAGTCGGGTTGTCAACTGCGTCAAACGATCAGTCTGCACCATCCATGTCAAGTTGTGAATCTTACATGGTAACTACAAATTTCAACTAATGAGTACATTTTAAAACAGTATTTAACATTATCTCTGCTATCCATGACTACTTAGAGACATATCTATAACATCCACCTATCACCAGTCTGCTATCATTCATCCTTTTCATCCTGCCTGCTGAGGATTCTCCCTGATTTGTGTGATGATTTGACAAACATCCGACAGAACTTCACAGCATGCTGTGAAATAGCTAGAACATAGACACTCACCTCAGTGGTGAAAGTGAACCGGCAAAACTGGACAGGACAGGAGGACTGAGCGGGTTAGCTTCCTACCGATCGAGGAGAAAAGTCGCCATTGCCGAGTGCGTTTTGATGCCAAGGAAAACCTTTCTATGAGTCCATCTAACATCTGCTTCTCCGGTATTGAGTGGTATTGGTATTGGTCCTGATATTCATTGGTTTTTGTTCTTCTCTGGTCATTCTACCTCGGTGATTCATACCTCCGGGGCTGTGAAGCTGCTGCTGCTGCTGCTGCTGCAGGACCTACAGACTCCACATTCTGAGTCGAGCACAGAGACCGTATCTGTCAGCTCACAATGGACCAATCATTGGTGGTTTGTACATGGAAACATAAACACACTGTCGGGACCATAAGAAAATATAAAATAATGAATTCACGCGATGTATACGTTTTTTCAAGCTACACTTTTATTCTGTGCCCTGTGCTCTAAACGCACTGTGGACGTTTTTTTTTTTTTTTTAAATATAGCTTTTAATGAAAATAATACATACCCCACCTTTACATGTGCAAGTAGAAAGCTGTAGAAAAGAAACTCTGGTGTCTGGTGGTTTGTGTTTTGTCAGATGGATTTCTCCTGAACAGGGGAGCATCAAGGCAATGGTAAATCTCAGAACTGACACTGAAAAAAGGTGTTGTTTTGAAATAAAAACTGCTCTGATCACTACAGCTCAGGTGCCCAATGAGGCAGCGGCTGCATGAGGGATGTTTTTCTACATCATAGAACAGCAGCTATTTTCAGCACTGACTGTATCAGAACATGAGTGCTCATCCAACAATGGAAATACAAACCGCTGAAACACCAAACAACATAGTCACTGAAGTCACTGGGACAGGTGATAAACCAAAGGTTTCCTACAAGACGCAGTGGAACACTACATGACATTTTATCACACTGATCACTAACCACTGAAATCTAATGTGATGCCAATAATCAATAGACTCAACTGACAGTGACAGTACATGAGTGTAGAAGTCTCACCCAGAAAACTGCTCTTGGTTTGAACTGAATCAAAAGGACATTTTATCAGACAAGAGGATAAGAGGTTATAGAACACACTCGCACACACTTATGCAAATAGTCTGCAGATCAGCTGCAAGCACAGGTAGCAGTCCTGTTTGTGTTTCATAGACGGTGACAGGGGGTGAGATGTGAGTCAGAGTCACACCAGCAACAAAGAAATGGAAGTCACACAAGAGGAGCCACAGCTGTTTGTTACCTCGGCTCCTCCAATGTGAGCTCAGGGATAAGGGAAGTCATTAGTGGCTCTGTTCTACGGCAGTGTGTGTGTGCGTGGTGCAGCGGGGGGAGTCGAGGTGATGAAATGCCGTAAAAACCAAAGGAGGTTGTTAACAAGCCCATTGATTTGAACTCGGAGGGAAACAACTAGAGACAAATAGAAGAAAACAAAGAGGAAGGCAGACGTGAAGAGACATAGACAGGTGAGGACACACGAGGAAAGGAGAGCTGAGATTGATTTATGGATGGGTTGGGCCGTGACAAGAGACACCATCGCTTCTGCTATGACTGTGCTAACTCCGACTAAATGAGGCAGACGGAGCACACGGCTCATTTGCATGCTCTAGTTTTCTAACAAAGAAACAAGCGGACACTCCTCACAGGCCCGACAGACACAAAACACACAAATACACATCTCTCCAGCGTCATTCATATTAATGGAAGACATTTTCCTTTACAGGGAACGCTACCTAAAAGGTTTTACACACCTCAGCAAGGTCTCATGAATAAAGAGTTTCCATCAGTTGGGTATTTTTAATAGCAGCTGCCGAGTGGAGAAAATCCAGCTGCTGTATAATCCACAAAACATGGCGAGTCTACACTTACACAAGGAGATCAACGAGGAAAAGAAATGCCTGTCTCAGAGGTGGTGTGCTGCAGCTGTTACTAAATATTTCTGTTTCTGTTCTAATGTCACTGTGAATTACTCTTATTGACATTCGTATCTAGGTACTACGAGCCGGGTTAGGGTTTGTAACATTGGTTGAGCTGTCTGAATGTGTAAAATGAAAGAGAAACTACAAAAAAACTACTTATGAACAAAAAGAGAAAATAAAAATGGTACAAAGATGATGCAAAGAAGCAAGAAGCACCAAAGAGGAAGGAGAGGAAATGGACAGAGAAACAAAACAGGAGAAGAAGCAGTAAATAACGTGCAGATATGTTCTTTTACACACATTATTACGTCCATAAACAACACAAATTACTGTTGTATCAATGTGAGCGATGGTGCAGACTAAAGCCACGGCTCATTATCAGCACCGGCTCGTATGTGAAGACATTTTAAGACTTAAATGACAACAGCTAGAAACAGAATTAGAAGCAGACGAAACAAGGACGACAACAACGGATGTTTGTGTCGGTGCGTTGCCTACGGTGTAGCTTGGCGTGGACCTCTCCAGACTACGGGCTGCGGCTAAGTCGACCTCTGTTTGTCAGGTGACTTTCCCAGCATCAGAGCAGGAACACCTTTTGTGTTCCCACCATCATTTTTGACCAGGAAACTCGGCAGAAAATGACGGCGATCTTGTTGGTGTTGCTGTAGTGACATGATCCGCTCGCTTGAATTAAACAAGTGAATAACGGATCTCGGAATGGGAATCAGCGGAGTGACTACAACCATCATAAACGTTAAAGCAAAGGTGCAGATCTTGTTGTAGTTAGTGCGGTAACAAGAGCCACAAAACAAGGCAGTGAGATTCAACACAGAACTACGCAGACACATAGAATCACTCAGAATCACTGGTAGAATCACTCATGGCGGTGGAGGGAGTCCACGTAGGGGCCGCGTCATTTCAACTCAGAAAATCCAGTTTAAGACTAGACTACATTTGTCAATTACCTGGATTTTATATTCTTACACTTTGTTTTTATTTCATGAGTGAGCTAATTTCATCTCCAGGTTCCATAGTTCAACTTCTTTAACTGAATACAGCAGCCCCTCAAATAATGCTGGCACATGAACTCTCTGGCCCCGAGCACACTTTCAATCAGCACAAAAACAAACAAAAATAGAGTGTTCTGGTACCAAGTTGAACATGTGTCACAAATCAATATGTCATTTTCTCCATGAACCATCACAACTATGAGACCGAGCACTTTACACCGCGCTCTTAATCTGCCACAAAAATCATTAAACGTGGCCACGTCACATTCAGACAACTAGTGCTGAGAAAGAGATGGAAGTGAGAGATGAACCTTGACAGCAAAAGCAACAACAGATTTTGCAGGAAAGCACTTGAGGCACAGTCATGGTCAAATAGAGCGCATACGAGGCAGAGAACAAGACGGACAGAGAGAGAAAATAAAAAGGGATGCCACTGAGGAACACAAGGCAAATCCAATTTTATGAGGTATTACGTAACTTTGGTTGTATTAATCCTGTGGATTATACCAACCATTTCTGGGCCAAAGCACAAGATTTACAGTTTAGGATGCAAACTAGCTCCAGCTCCGTTCCACCGTGTTATCAGTGGTGTCGTGGTGCCTGCACGGCCTCAGAAGAAAACTCATGGACCATTTCACATAATAGGTCTTTATTGTGAAGCATGAGTCAATCAATTCAGTGCTTGAGAGAAGGGGGGGGGGGGCTGGTTGGAATTCTTGGAAGATGACTGAGACGTGTGTGTGAGGGAGGAGAAGAGGTGATAAGGAGACATCACCAAAACATCCTACGTCAATGTGTAGTATATGGTGTCAGCAGCGAACCCTTGAACAAACTCCTTACTTCCAGATCAAAACGGTAGAAACTGTTTTATCCACTTTGCTTATTCGAAGTACTCCATTAACAAAGCATGAATGCTCTTCAGCCGTGCTCTGACACCGCTTCAGCGACAGTTTCCTTTTCAGGTGTCAGTCATCTCAGAGAGGTAAATGGAAGCAGAAAGAAAAGGGTGTTTAAACAGGATGATTCAGTCACTATCAGCCTCCTGCAGGACCTGGAGGTGGGTTTTCTCTTACTAGCATATCAATGTCTCCAAGACAAAAGCGATGATGATAGATAGAACCGACAGCACCGGCATTGATCGATGGCACCGTTCTGGAGAGCAAACTGACTGTCCATGCCAAGACAGATGCCATCTGCCAATCAAAGACTGCTGTTCTTGAAACTAATGTGACTTAATGTGGCTGCAGCTCTTCAGATCATTTGAATTCACCTTTTATTGCATCGTCTTTGCTGTGGTCTGTTGGTTTGGTAACTTTAGCATTGCAACAAGAACATGCTGGGAAAACTCACTGGCATTGTTCATAGGGCAAAGGTCAACTGAGGGGATCCTCGACATCCTCTCCATGCAGAGTTCAGACTTCTGCTGATGGGGAGGAGGTTTACTTTTACCAGGAGAAGTCTATCAGATACACCAAGTCGTGAAGATCGAAACGCAAGCACAAGAAGAAGTCTGATGTCACATGATCCAGTTTTACAAACTTCCAAAAAGACTTGACATTTGCTGTCTGTTGTCTCCTTGACTGCACCGAAGTTGATACTCCATCTCTCCGCAACCACCCTTGACCCCTTGAGTGCAGTGGAGCAGTGGAGGGGAGCTTATGACCTGACAGTTAGAGGGGAAGATGGTGAAGAAGAGTGAGCCGAAGAGAACGTAGAGACAGACAAAGAGAGTGTGAGGGACAAGAGGAGGAAACTGGCCTCAGGGGCGTTTTAAAATGGGATCCTGCTGACTCACCCAAAGGCAAACAAAAGTACCAAATCACACAAAGTACAAACGGGTGGATCGAGCCAATACCATAATACTGCATCATAGAAATTGAGCTTATGTTGGTTTACCATGGTGATGGTTTTAAGCTTCAAGATGCTGATCATCACTTTCATATCGCCCGCAGCAACGCTCTGTGATGGGGACCAGCTGGTGCATAATGTAGCACAGGCGGAGTCCTGTCTTTCCTCACTCTCACACTAATACATCTCAGGTTCCCTGAAATCTAATTTGCACCAGATTCGGCTTCATTTCCATCAAGCTACCCTGTTCGCCCATGTCGGGAGGAGTGCACACTCAGCAAATACAGGGAGATGCAGATATCTGCACTGATTTGACTCATTTGTCTGTTGTTACGTATCAGTGTGCGACTGCTGTAAGTCAAGCACAAGTCTGATTTGAATATGAATGAAAGGAAACAAATAGATGACATTTATCAGTTACAAAAGGGCAAAGAGCCATTATGTGCATATTTAAATAAGGAGGGTGGCAACCTGCTTCACAGCCAACTCAGCACTTTGTCCTCCTCCGTCTCCCTTTTCTTCCTCACTGTGTAAAACATGCTCGGAAGTCGTACGCATCTCTGCGCTGTCGACAGAAAGGATGAGAATGGGTGAAGGATGCTTTGTGTCATCACAAACGACAGGCAACACAACAACACTACGACCGGTGTTTGATAAAGGCTACAACAACTTCAGATAACTTGATACGAGATGGAAGACACAGCTGTACCTCATTCATCTCACTCCACTGACACATATTTATACACTGTTGACGGAAGCTGACTGAGCGACAGCGTCTTACTCTGGTTGACATCTGCTCGTCCCTCTGGGCCATGAACCCTCCTGTTTATACACTACATATCTATATGTTATGGGTAATGTGCAAATTAGTGGGGTTATTTGCACATAACCCCAACACACAGGTAGTTTGCAAACCACCAGTCCTTCTGGGTCGTATGGGTTAGGGTTAGTGCTAGCTAACGGACTGTTAGCTAGCTAGGTATTTTATCTAGCTACCATAGGTAGCAACCCATCCTTCCAGGTTGTATGCATACAACCCGGGTAATTTTCATATTACTTGTTGTTTCACATTACCAGTAAGATATATATGTAGTGTACATATCACCTATTCGATTGGGGATTTGGGGAATTTGGAATTTTCCATGGGACAAAACAGGAATAATATCTGAAATTTACAAGATTGAACATTGGCCCTGGACAGGGACATTGAAGATCGTTGGGGAGATACATTTTTGCAGGAGAAGGTCACACCAAAAGTTGCACCTTCAAGAAAACGTATCGATCAAAAGTAGTGACATTCACCTTCATCGGGGTCTGATGAAGGGCAGGCGCACCAAACGTCACTACAATCAATCGATACATTTTCTTCAAGGAGGAACTTGTGGTGTGCAGACATGGACTGACTTCTTCTTATATTTCCCTTTTAGTCCAGCACCCTACAACAAGCACCCTCTCTTTCATATTTCGGGATGTATGTGCTATTTTTGTCTATATGAGATATGCTTTAGCGTAAATTTGACATTTCACGCACCTGATAATATTGACACAATACTGACATATTCTGACACTCCAGAACCATTATTTGTGTTTGGTCACCTAACCCTGGATTTACACCGGCTGCGTGTGCGTTGTGTCTCTGATCCATCTTTGCTCCGTCAGCGCGCTCCGTCCATTTACACCGGATGCGTTTCTACTGCGTCGCGGCTCCGGTCCGACAGTCACGTGACCGACGAGTTCGCGCGGTGAAAACACGTATAATCACGCGAAACACAAGTGTCTCCGGGTGGGAGACACAGAGGAGAGTCGGACTTACTGGTGTTTGACTTTTTTTTCGGTGTTTTGTGCTTTTACCATGGGGAAGTAGCTCGTTCGTAAATAAATACTCTTAATAAATGTACTTTGTTGAAAGTACTGACGAAATAGTGTGAAATACGATCTGGCGTCAACGTCAAGCGTTTTATTGTGAAAAGTAACCGGATATTTATTTTGTTTCTGTGTTGGAATTCCTGCCCCGCTCGATGGATTTTGTGCCAAATTTATGCGTCTCCGCTCCGGCATGCGTCAGAAATAGAACCTCTGCGTATTTTCGACGCAGCGCTCCGGACTGACGGAGCTGAGACGGATCGGAGACGCAACGCAACGCAGTCGGTGTAAATGGACACATT
The DNA here is from genome assembly GCA_901007665.1 of Aeoliscus strigatus. NCBI lineage: Eukaryota > Metazoa > Chordata > Actinopteri > Syngnathiformes > Centriscidae > Aeoliscus > Aeoliscus strigatus. The sequence goes on along the minus strand of CAAKHB010006051.1, from coordinate 64,297 downwards.
GATTAGAATGGAAACGTATTTGATCCGGCGCCGTGCCGGATCGGAGACGCAACGCACACGCATCCGGTGTAAATCCAGGGTAAGACAGGCATCTGTATATCCAGAGCCTTTCCCAAGTGCTTTTTGACTTTCACCCATATTACATTCCCGTAACACGTGCAGAAATGCTTGGGGAAGCGTTTCTATAAAATTAATACCCGAGCACGTTAAAATAACGTCACAGTGGGAATCCCAGCGGCATCAATATTCAGATGCTTAACATATACTCGCTTGACTTATATGAGGAATTTAAATCAGACACTTCATTTTTCAGCAGCAGAAAGGAAAAAAAAAACGAAAACATTCAGGGATCAGGGTGCAGTGCCTCACACTAAGCTTTCATGAAACGGACAGACTTCCAACCCGGCGCAGGAGTGGAGGACAGTCCACGAAGGACTCATTAAATTCTGGCCTTGGCACTCTCCGCTGAAATTCTACTCCTTTAGTTTTCACTGCCGGCTCTCAGCACAAGCTGTGTACAGCAGGTACACCGGTCACTCTGTGCGCCGTTAACGCAGCTTTGCTAACCACTCGAGAGCCATCGAGGTACACGGCCAACCAAAACATGTTACATGCAGTAACACAGCTTAGATAGCACTCATCCCCTCCGTGGCCAATTACAGCTCCCTGCAGTCTGCTGGACTGATCCAAAGCCTCACGTTCACATGTGGCCATGAGAACACGGGGCGCCTCGTTTGGCTTTCTTTGCATGAAGCAATACGAGCAAAATAATAAAAGCCTAAGAGAGATTTTGTGAAAAACATGAGCTGACAGGCAAATGTTCTCCAACCCACCTGAGTGCATGTGCCAGGTTATTTTTAATTTGCCTGATAAAAAATGCCTGGAAGGCAGCAGACTGAAATGCAAACTACGAACTAACAAGCTGCTACGCTTGACATTATAGTCGGCTAGAAGAATTAAGAAAAATAATTAAAAATTAAACTAAATTCCAAAAAACATGGTTTAAAATGCCATAGGAATACATCTGCATGTGCAATAATTCATGACTCGCTATTCCATTAATTATAATCTCTGACATGCCACCATCAGGTTCCTGGTGACATGCTAGGAACCTGATGGTGGTTCGGTGGTTTGAAAGTCTGATGGGCCAAGGATCAATTTGAACAACACCCTTTTCTGTTCATTTAGATTCTTATAAACTATGTCCCATTCTTGCTGTGTCTCATACTTTCATAAGTACACTAATCTTAGTCCACTATGCACAATATGTACTTGCTTGCAAAGTGCGCAAATTTCGACAGGGTAGAACTGCATTTTGTGAATATTTACAACACGTCTTAATCCACAATCTTGTCCGGTGAAGACAACAATTTATCACACACGAGCACCAAATGTATGCCACCACGTCAACGCCTGAAAATATGCTATTGAGCTAACGTTAGCATTGGTTGGGATTCCATCGGTAGGCGATACCCCCCCGTGGTGACACTGTTGTTGCTGTTGTCTGACTGTCTGTCGTCTGTAACGACATTTCTACGTCACCAAGATGGAGGACGTTGATGGTGGAAAGTGTCCATCCATCTACACTGAACTTTTCGGCCATTTGAGTGCACGAATTGAGCGTGTGTAGTACACTACATTTTCACATACTCATTCAGCGTGAAGGCACTTGCGTACTCAAACACTCAGTTTATGTATGGAAGCACGTGATTTGACACACAGCCTCTGACATTCTGCATAAAATACATAACCTGGAGTTGCCAGAACAACCAATTTTCAAACAGGGGTCAGTGCAATGACACTCACACAGCTGAGCTCAAACTGGTGACGGACCATGTCATGTGTTACCCAACTTGAAGTTCCTCCTGCCCCATCCTACTCCCTGAAGAGCCATTACATGCCTACAAAATGACTGCCAAAGGCTGGGGGGTCAATACGCTTCTTCGATGACACAGACCGGAGTGGGGTCTCTCTGCAGACATCATTATATTGATCGATACTTGTGTCACTGTAAAAATCAATGACGACAGAAAGACAAAGCCTGTTGGAGCAAGCAAGGCTGAAAAAAGACGTTGCCCGTCCACAGTTCCGTTCACTTGCCGTCTTACCCTCATGCTGCTTCATAAATTCACTGATCCATTCATCATCGTGACATCTGCAGCGTGACAACTTAGGTGATTTATGCGGTGTACGCTGTGAAACTGATTTTGAATAGAATGGACAGAACAAGCCTCCACACACACACCCAACAAGGTAGATTTACATCCATCCATCCGTGTGTGTCTGTGTTTCTAAAAATGTCAGCAGAAGCATGTCAGCTTGCTGACGTAAGCGGTATAAAGGCACGCAGCAGCTGTGGAGCTGTGGAGAACATCCATATTGGTCAATATAGGGACAAATACATCAACAGCACCTTCGAGACCCTCTGCTTAATCTCTGGGATAAGTAGAGATCGCTGTGAGAAGAAAACGAAACAAAACATGTTCATAGAGGTCTGAATGATTGAAATGATTTACAGAGGAAACGACAGCAGTGTCACCAGCACTTCCTGGCAGTCATGGTTGAAAGTCGAGATTAGACAGGAACTTTATTAATCCTTTAGGACGGTTCCCTCAGGAAATCTACAGCTCTGTTCTCAGAGCTGTTAGCTACAGATCCTAGCGAAAAAACTGAGATCTGGTTGTGCCATAAAGTTTAGTATATCCCAGGTTAGAGTTAATTATTAGCTCCTGGGAACTTTTGGAAACTTCCCTCAAATGTTTGCAATATTCATCAAATTTCACATCGTAAATCATGAATCAGTGATTAAAAATCAGGTGAAAACTGGTCAAAATTATTACATAAATTAGTTTTGTTATTAAATGATTGATATCTTTTTTTATAAAATATATTTAATAAAAAATATTACATTTCACAATATTTTGATATTATTTCGTGGAGTAACTCACCCCTGGAGCTCCTTGACGGACATGGAGATCTTGAGGTTGTGTCCCAGGACATGCAGGGTGGTGAGGATGTCAGCCCATTGGACCATCTCTCCCAGAGGACCCCCCTTCAGCACCTTGGGGCTGAAAACATCCCCGGACTCTTCGGTCAGGAAGCCTACATGGACCAGGATCTAGAAGAGGAAACAACAGAAGGTTCAATAAAAATCAGGCGATGCTGTTTGAGGCATTTTGCCGAGTCGCTCCTGTCACTTTACGTGGTTGATATCGACGGTGCAGAGTCGCCAACGGAGCTGTGAAAGTGTCACATTGTCGACTGCAGGAATCCACACTCGTGTCACTGGAGATGATACTTCTATACGCTGTGATGTTCTCCGGCTGTACTGTACTGTACATTTGGGATTTGTGCTGCTGCTGCTGCTGAATGAATTTCCAGACTAGTCAGGTGTGTTTCTGATGATATTACATCAATATATGTGAGTTAGGCTGCACTGCGCTGTTGGAGATGCACAGTCTACTCACCGTTCACCATAGACACTGTCTCTAGCCCTCGAGACACAAATCCACCTGCTGTTTGAGGCAAATATTTAAACATGGGACTCAGTCATCAAAGCACATGTTGAAAAAATTTGTGCACGTTTTCTTGGTTCCCACATTGGAGGGGTGGTGGGATGGGTTTGTTTTAATCTGCCTCTGCAGAGGAGCGTCCTAACATCAGTGGCTAGAAGAGACCAGTTTCACTCTTGTTGCTATGCCAACTCTCACCATGCCGGAGAAAGATTTCACTGCTCCTTCACTCTCACCACCTGTGAGTAACTAGTAAGTTAATGGTAATGTAATTACAAATACATACACATGCTACATTACTGGAGAAAAAAATAATTGTGGAAATATTATTTAGAATAACATTGGAACTACTTCATCAAACAGTGAGACTGTGTGTCTGCCAGTTTATTTGTCTCTGGAGCTGGAGCCATCGTACAAATGTAGAAACATGATCAGGTGTAAATAGTTAGATCACAACTGGTAATTTAAAGAGATACACTACTCTTTCATCTTAAACGGCTTCATCTGTATTTATGAATCAACTGCATTTTAACTCACCGTTTTCGTTGAGCTGTCTATCAAAGTTTTGCCCTGACAGACCTGCTCATGTTTCCATTAATGGTTTTACATTTGCCCAGTGTGTATCACTTGTATTATTTTTGACATCATAGGTCATAGAAAACTGGAATTATTCACTGTGTGCTGAAGACACATACTTCACAACTTGGTTGTATTCTCATAAGCACGTGACATCTAATTATCAAGTACAGCATCAGATCCATTGACTGTAATCTAATTTACATTGACACACTCATATGTGTTCGTGATGAATTGAGTTAAGCTGCTTGAAAGTAAAGCTGCTGCAGTGCAAACTGTTTTAATGAGTTTGAGGATTAGAATCATTGGGATTTTAGAATCTTCCAGAAGGAAATTATGGAAACTGAAAACTAATCTCTAATGAATTATCCCCTCGTGCTCCAGTGGATGGCCTGCCCACAGAAATCCACTGAGTATATCACAATACAGAACAGTCGTTAACAGCTACAAAGGACAAACGTCATCACAATGTCCTGAGACATATTGGTTTCCGTGTGTTCCACGGTGGTAGATCTTTGCAGCTGAACCATCCTGCATGACGTTCACCGAGCAAGCCACCTAGAAAAGAGCAGCATGTTGCTTTTCACAGCGGATTAGACACAGCGATGTCCAAGTGATGCTCTGCTGAGTAATCCTGATTAGCTAACACAGCATGAACATCTCCCACTGCTTTTGCTGGCAAATGGAGCCGCCGCTTTCACCGTGCATCGCGCTGAATGAGCTTATGTTCGACCACGTGGAGTTTGTGAGGACGTTTTAATGGTTACGGCTTCCTGCATCTCCCTTCTGCTCCGGGTCTCCTCTTCTTTATAACGTGTGTCTTGTGTTTCTGCAGCTCTGACCTGCAATGATTAAAAGCTTCCAAGAACTTTTTTTTTTTTTTAAATGTAGCGCTTCACTAGTCTCTCTTATTACAAACGTCCACTCGCCGTGTGGTCTTCTGAGCTACAACTCGGCCGGCACAATATGAAGGAAATCAAATATAGGCAATAAATACAAGCTGGCATGTTTCTATTAATATCTTCATTATCTGCGGCCAAGGAAAGCGGCTCGGATGCCGGCGGATTCAGGAGACTCTCTACTTTCTCTCAAACCAAAGGAATGATTCAGTGAATAAATCCTACTCACTGAACATACTCGAGTGATTCAGTTCAGCCAAGAAAACTAACTGTTCTTCCCATCACTAATTCATCTGTCATTGTGTGTGATCGGTGGATTTCATTTTCTGAAATTAATGAGCATCAGAGAGATGCTCAGTCCACGTTCATATAGTTTATCATAGAGAAAAATATACACTCTAACACTCACATAAAAACTCTCCTGTGTGTTCCAGCTACATTGAAGATGTGTATAAAGCAATGAAACATATGCAGCAGGACCGAGCTCAACTGGAGTTTAAAAAAACAGAAAAAAGATTCACTAAGCCTGCTCGATTAACTTTTTCTTCATCCAAAAGAAAAAAAACAACAACAAATTACAGTTGGGGTGGCAGATGGTAGGACTGATAATTCATGGAGGGAAACACTCTTTGATTTGCTTGAGATGGTGCTGGTGTATCACACAAACACTGGTGACCGTTCAAAACCCAGGGGGCAGAACCTCTCCCACTGGCAGTAGTCGCTGACGCTGCTAATGAAATATCAGCCGTATCAAACAGTCAGACGCCCTGCTGAATGCCCTGCAGACTGAAAAAAGGAAATGAGTCTAAAAAAAGCTTGAACGTGAACATGACTATTGAGTCAGAACTTTATTCTCTTTTCCAAAACACGGCTCAGACTCGACTCGACTCAGCTTTTTTTGTGTTTCCACCAGGGACAGAACCTGCTACCCTCTGATTGGTCGCTAGGACGTCCCAAGCCCTGCCGTCAACACAAGAATCCACCATCAGTTTTACCGGCGATACCCAGGTAAGAGTGGGGTAAACTCTGTGGTCCGTGGGGAGTGTGTCCTGTTCCGTCTCTCCACAAACTGAGCAGCGGGTTCTCCATCTCCTCCATGTCCTACGCAAAAGGACGAGTCTGCTGTGTTCAATGAAATATATCTGAGAAGGTTGATTTTACAGGACGGAGTACAAAGTAAAGCTTGAACAATGAAGAGACAGAAACAGACGGCGTCGTGCTGCGGTGCATTCAAACTGACCACAAAGGGAATTCAACATCACAGCTAAAGCTGCACTTCCTCATCGATGGTTTTTATCTCGACCTTCGAAAATCCAAACCCACATGACAGTGGACCGTCCCACATGTGCATTCATGTTGTTTCTGCTTTCTTTTGAACATTCGTCTCACAGTGATATACATCAACGGATGCTCGCTCACTTGCTTCCCTCGCTAGTGTTTGTGTCTCATGGGGCCCGAAAACAAAGACCTGTCAAAACCACTAACAAAGACGGAGTGGTACAATAACAACACAATCACCCTCACATCGTCTTCTCACCGCTACAGCACCCCATTTACCTCAGGACGTGTCCGCGCCCCAGTCCTCCGTGTGCAATGTTATTTTGCGATCACAGAACTAGGAAAAACTGGAAATGTGTTATCTTGCATGTGCTTTCATGTGAAGTCCTTGAAAAGTCCTTTGTGCATCAGCGGCTGCTGGTAAGAGGAATTTTAGTTAAGTCGAGATATTTATACCCATTCTGTTTGTAGAGAACGTGGCTTTGAATTTCAGAATGAACGCTCAAACGATCCGAAAACACTATAAGTGTGTTTTTATGTGCGATATGTACAAATTCAAACAGACTATATCACCAAGTAAATGACACACAGCATCAGCTGATTCTGACACTTTTAGTGAATGAAATAGAATGAATACAACACATTATTACATTTGTTCTTCAACATTTGTGTGTGGTAACACCAAGGCACCAAAACCAAGAGTATTTGAGTACGCAAGAGCACTCATACTGAATGAGTATGCGACAATGTAGTGTGCGTAGTACACTACCTCTTCACTCAACTCGCACACCCACACGGCTGAAAAGTTGCGTGTGGATCGATGGACACTTTCCACCCTCAACGTCCTCCATCTTAGTGACGTAGAAATGACGACCTTTCACTTTTCGCCAGTCAGACAGCAGCGACACCAGCTTTTGTGCTTTTTTCTAGCACAAATGTCATTCTGGGTTCAGTCGACGTTCAAATTTTGCTGAATCATGATTCATGTTTATATCCATGAGATGTATCATGTTTTGCCCTATTTTAACAATAAACTGGAGGGTGGGTTGGTTTAGTGCTAGAACAAGTCTGTCCGATAAACGACGAGAGACCGCTGATAAACACAGTCAAAGACAAAGCAGATGCAGTGGACACAGACACACACAAAGTAAAGTTGTAGAGATGTAAATTGATGTCAGAAAAGCAGAGAATCCTCTGCAGGGGGTTAACTGGGTAAGGGCGGTGTGTACTCTCTTCTCTTCAAACATTTATCCCGCAGTGGAGCTGACAGTCTCCTTTGATGTGGAGAAAAAGGAAAACAGCAATTTGTTGGACATAAAATCGCCCATTTGCTGTAATGAGGCTGAATGGCTGACCCACGGGCTTTTGATCACGTTGGATAAATGCACAAGTAGTTGTGTCACTATACACGTGAAGCACAGCAGAGGGCTGAGTTCTCACCTCCGCAAGCACTTAGGAAATAGGCAGATTAGTGCTAAATCAGAAGAGATTTCCTTAAAAATGTAGGGCAGGTTCAGTGTCACCGCATATCCACCGCATACATAAAATGTCTTCAGCTATGACTGTCAAGTTCGTCTCATTTCTACCGCCACTGTCACACACATGTTCAGACACACATCCGCTGCCCGCTTTTCTTCCAGGCTATTACAACACATCATCATGTCCTCTTCTCTGCCCCCTAATGTCTTGACTGGTTGTTTTTGTAGAGAAAAGATCCACTTACAAAAAACACCAGACAAGCAAACAGAAGTGAATCAACGGATCAAACTGCACATTCAAGCTGAACGTTGAGAGCGAGGTTTTTACCAAGGACAACGGTTTTGCAGGTACAAGGACGCAGTCGGTTCACGTCAGGTAGCAGTGTTGTTCTCAGGTATAAACAGTTCTCCTCATCACTGTGGCTGTGATTCACCTCTCACTGTGAAGAAGGAGTCAGTATTTCTGAAAATAGCAGAAGATCAATCCTTGCTTTGCAAACCTTTAGCCCTCACACACACAAATGTCTGAACCGAGGTCCGAGGTCAAGGGCGGTGTTTTTCCCTCCACTGTCTCCATCTGATCCTTGGTTCTGGTTTCACTCTGTATAAACACCAGTGGACCAAAGACCTACTGACGTTCTGTCCTCATTACTGATGTCTGCTGATTGGGTGCAGGGAGGCGGGACTATGACGTGGTCACGGCACCAAAGCGCTCAAATTAGCTAGTTAGCACTGTTAGCACTTAGCAAAGATCATGACAACGTTGTTATGACGCTACTACCAGCAGCAGCTACGTCATGGGCCATGTGGAGTTGGGTTATCTGGGATATGTTCTGTTCATGCATGTTTTATCGTCAATTCATGGGAATAGCTATGCTGAGGGCCAAGGCTGAGCCCCGGGAGAGACCAGGCGACTCTTGTTTACTTCCAGCATTTCTACTTCCTCTGCAGGCTGACGATTGGAGCGTCCTCTTAAAGGACGAAAGTCCAGACCATCAAAAATAAAGCTTTCACACTGGTGGTGCGGTGGTTGGTTCATGCTCTCCCTGTGTGTGTGTCGGGGGGGTTCTCAGGCGTCCTCCCACCTCCAAAAGCATGCTGAGTTTAATTGGTCATTGTGAATTGCCCGTAGGTGTGTGTGTGAGTGTGTGTGTGTCTTTCATTTGGCCCCATCTGCAACCATCCAGTTGCTCCTGGAATCTCTGGTCTGGACTTTTCACACTCGAGGAATTCTGCCGTTGAGATAGCGGCAGCACGTTGGGAGGCATTCAGGCTGATCAGGCAGCCACAGAGCCACAATAGCAACAAATCCCTTCAGCGCACCACATGAAAGGAGAACATCCGTCACAGTGACAGGGGACAATTTCTACCCTTGTTAACTTATTTTAGAGGGAGGTGAGGGCACAGGGAAACCTTTGAGAGAAGCAGAATGTGCTTTATCGGCCTTCTCTTGTGACCAACTACTGTTTATTATGATGTATTCAGCTTCAGTTCCAACGTAGATGAGTTGGTCACATGGCACATGTCATTATGACACTTCAGTCCATGTTTCTTCAACAATCTGAAACACTACTCACGTACGTACGTGAGGGCAGTCACACCGCATTTACATGACAAGAATGTAGACTGCAGTTAGGGATGACATCCTATCATTACCGCCTCAATTATCATTTACCACCAGCCGGCATCATTCAAGCTGCGATTCTCTAGTGCGCTTGAAACGGATTGCTACCTTGGCATTCCTTTATTATAATTTGTACGTCGCTCCGGATACTGCACTGCAGGTTTGTTCATGTATGCTTGTGTTGTTTATGTGTGTACATATTTGGGTCTACTCTGTTTTCTTGTGCGTTACAGCCATGAGTCAAATACAAACTTCATTAGCCTGTAAAATGAACGAATGAATTAATCTTGAATCTTTATGACTGACATGTAACTGTGAATTTACCACCTGCTTTATAAATGGTGTCTGATGTCGTTATCCACAACGGAATCATTCACCACGCATTCTCCACCCACTGACCTTCTTCTGGTCCCTCCACCGTTGTCCGAGCTTTGACTCCAGGCGGTTGGCAGCTGTTTTCCATTGCTGAGCCAGACGACGGATCCGTCTCTTCATGAAGCTCAGAGATTCCTTCCCCGTGCCGACCTGGTCCAGCAGCACAGACAGGTCTGTGCGAAAAGCAGCCTGGGAACAGGATGGATGAAGAGTTACAGAACAGATGGACAGAAGTGATGAGAAATCATGAGAAATCCTAAAATGAAAATCAAGGATGGTGTTTCTGTTTACAAATTGAAAGAAAACAATGAATACTGAGAAAGAAGGTTCCAATTGTGAAAGGCGCCCCCTAGCGGCCACGTAAATAGTGCGTTGTCATCATTATTCAGCTGAGAAAACCAGAGACAAATACAGGCACCATATCTCCCACATTCAGAGGCTGTTTCTTGAAAACATTAGGTCAGTTTAAAGTGTTTCCATCGTCCTGATTGAATCGTGTTCTCAAATGGACACAGTGAACGGTTGAACATATGCAACAAATGTATGCAGCACTAAATGTATGAATGAATCCAGTGTCAGGTTGATACTGACCATTGTCGCGCTACTGGATCGAACAGACTTTACTACAAATATGTCAAAGCATATGCATTAGTGAGAGGAGTAGTGGGGGTCTGATTTGCTCCATGACCTTGATGTCAGTGAAGAGGAGAAGGCGAGGGCGCCGGGTAATGATGAATGGGTCAGGATTGGTTTAATCAGAAGAGATTTGACACGGCTGTGTGACTGTTATGTGAACTGTTATGGCGCTATGTGACTCACAATCTGAATCATCTTTGAGCAAAACACTGCTGTTTTCATTCTGACTGACAACAAGATTTGATCATTTGAAACTATCAGTAATTGTTACGAATCAAGTCCTCTTGGCACCAAAATACAAAAACACAAAACATCTTTATTTTTCTTCACTCACTTTATTTTCCTTTGTGTGCACTGCATCGATTTCAGGACTAGGTGTTTTCGTAAGAACATTTCTTTTTTAAAGTTTTTTTTATTTTCTTTTTCATTTCACACATTAAGACAGCTCAGTCACACGTACCTACATATACAGCACACGTCAATACAGAGTAATTCACACCTTTACACTGAAACCTAACACACACAACAAATATTTAGTCGTCACGTCCACTCATGTCCTGTTGTTTTCTCGAGCCTGCATTAAAGAAACGACCCCATGTCCCCCTCTCTTCCCCTCTGTCATTGTTAACAATCGCCAGCATCTGTTCATATGACACTATTTCTGTCTCGATCCATTTTTTATGATATGGTGGTGATGTACTGCTCCATAACTGGGGATAATTCACGCTGCGGTGTCTGTGATTTGACATTCCCATTCTTTGTGTGACATCACCCAATGAGCATAATCTTGGTGAGTTTATGGCTTCTGGGGAGTCTCTTCATACAAAACGGTCTCGATTGAATGTTAAGTGTGTTCTATATTTTAAATGATTTGTAAATAAATGCACAAATTGAATCAAAAGGAGACTGGAATCTATCTCCAGAGTCACTCAGAATGGTTGTTATCAAACTACATTCCCATAGCACATGTATGAAAGTCCCTGCCTTTGTTCCACATTTCCAAAAGAGACATCCTGTGGAGTCTAGAGGGGGTAAAACAGAATCTATGTATTAACTTGTATGCTCCCTCCAGCCTCCCTGATGTGTTTCCCAGTTTGCTATTATTCTCTTCCATTCGTCCTCACCTCGTTCACATTCCAAATCTCTCAGCCACATCGTTTTCAAACTCAGATATCCTTGTTTAGTCCACTGAAATCCTGATAAAACACCACTGCTCTGTTTGCTACCTCTGGCAGCTCTAGGAAGGCCCTCAGTGGGTTTGTCACATGTGTAAATTATCCCTTTCTGACACTCTGTGTAATTTTGGAAATATCTCCAGAAGTTGCTCTTTCCTTCTCAGTCATATTTTTGCAATAACTCTGACGACGATATAAATTCTCCATTCAAAAATAAGTTACTTATTTTACATGTTCCCTTTGTCAACCATTGTTTCCAAAACACAAATAATAATAAGTTTTCTTCCCAAGACGTACAGCCATTTGTGGCATTTATCTGTTTGCCATGTGAGACCCCACACACTTCCACTTAAAGTTCCAACAGCTTAGAACATCAGAACACAGTCAAAGTCTCGACAGACAGACAGACAGACAGACATACACCTCTGTGGGACTCACTCACCTGTCTCTTGTGGACCTTTGGCTGTGGAGCTTGCTGGGTGGGCGGGCTGCTGTGGTTCCTCCAGGTCAGCGGAGGACAGAACCACTCAACTTCACTCAGGTAGATGAGGAAGGAGCAGTCTGAACCGTCGACGCCATAGAAGGCATAGCAGGGGTCCGAGGTCCAGCGCGCCCGCATCCACTGCGGCGTTTACACAGAGAAAATCTATTTATCAGTCTGAAAAGTATGTGTAGTATTTCTCTGTCAAAGTGGTGCCAGTTAGAATCAGCTCTACGTAGATATATAAAGTACGTACACAAGTATATTTCCAAATGAAGTGACATTGTTGGCTAGTAGACCAGCACACAGACAAGCTGCCTGTATCCACGTCAGACAGCAGAACAAAGTCTGTCGTAACAAATCCCACAGGATGGTACTCACGTCTACTTTTCCAGGACACTCTGGAAAGTGTGGGTCTCTGGGTACCTCACACAGGCTTGATGTCCCGTCTCTCACCGCTGAAAAGACAAAGGGAGGATGGACACCTCACTTAGCATGAACATTATAAACGGAACTGCATGCTCCAGTGCTGAAGTGTGTGTGTATGTGAGAGAGACTGAACTGAAACAAGGAGCACACATTAGTCCTCTGACAACTACTAATCAGTCGTAGTTGTCAGTAGTATAACCACGAGTCAGCTCTTCTGCTAGTTTCTATCTAAGTTGGCACATGGGTCCTAAGGGATTTGAACTCATTCTCACCAGATTTTTCAATAAATGAAATCCTGAACATTCATTACACAAAGTGAACCAAAGTGAACCAAAATGGGACCATATCATCAACGGATGATTTACCACGTGATATTTGATGACTACTGCATCAACATTGGGCAGCATTTTGGGGAAATATTCAGAGGTTCCTGATGACTGTTACCTGGACTGTCTATATTCATTTACAGTAACATACCTAAACATGTTGTGTGGTTTTGGTGGGATACATACAGAGGTTGGACTCTGATAGGTGCTTTGTTTCCGTTATGTCACCATGAATGAAACATTTTTATTGCTTGTTTTTACATTCAGTCTCATGTTATAGGATCGTTAAGATATTTTATCTCCAGGAAAGAAAAAAAAGAGAGATCAGCCATTTCACCACTTACAGTTCAGAGGAAAAACATTAAACGCAGGATATATTTTACAGTATTATTCTAATATTGACGAAGCCATGAGCTTGTTTGAGCCTTAAGTTCCCTGTTGACAACCACCGGGTTGTAAAGCATCAGTCATTAGGACTGCTTCCTTCTCTTGGCTGAGGACAGCGTCTGCCATACCTGCTGTCAGAGCCCAGAAACCCCTGAATCACCACCAATCCACCATATCTCTTCCACCGCAGTGCAAACTATCCACTTGGCCAGAGAAAGCAGCACAGCCTGTCTCATGCTGCCAACCATCCTCGGGTTACACTTGCAACTACATCTGCTCACTTAGGCAGCACTCACTGCATTTATTGCTTCACTGACTTGGTTAACTGTCTCTCTGCCTCTGATGTGAGGAAAGAAGGGAAGACAGTAACAAAAAGAACAAAAAAATGGCCAGTGCTTTATTTTCCCTTTGACTTGTTTTCGTCTTCTCACACTTCACTCAAATTCAGTTAATTTCTTTAGACACAGAGAGAGAAATCACGATTGAGTTGTATGTATGAGGTCATATTAGTCTTCATATAATTGTCTTAGATGATACTAAGAGAAAAACAACAGTAGGATTTTCATCTTTGTCTTTCATTTGCCTTTCTCCCTTTTTTGGGAGTAGTTGCCCAAATCTAAAAAGGAACAAAAGAAGTTTGCCTGACACGTCGTTTTGTTCCAACACACTGCATCCGCTGGGGTGGTGACCCAGGCCAAAATGAAAACTCTGCTGCTTTTGCTCTAATCGCAGATGAATTGAAACACTGCCGGCAGACGTTATTATCATACGGCTCAGTGGCAGTTTATTTATCTCGTGGTCAGGCGTATGTGTGAGGCAGAAGAGAGTGAGAGAGACAGAGGACGTGATCTGAATTTCATGCCCCTCAAGCACTGACGAGGCTTTTAACTTCTGTCTAGTCGGGACCAGAGGCGTTTTTTTCCACTTAACTGACCGAATTTGTAATTATTGTTGTTCATTTTGTGTGACTGCATGAACATTCATTGATACGACTTTGAATCAAATCAATGTATCTTCACAGTGAATGAGATCAAATGACGGACTCGTACCTCTTATTAACTATTTACTGTGTTCCAAGTAAAGTCACACCATACCTTTTCCTTGTATTATGCTGTTTTGCAGTATCTGCTCCACCCTGACAGCCATGTTGGAAACATTCTGGGCAATAGCCTGGATCCTCTCCACTAACCCGGCTGGTTGAAATCTGCAGACAAACACACAAACTGGGGTTGAACAGTGTGCAGACAATGAGATTTGACAGCGCTGTCACCCTGTCACCCATCATTATTTACTTCCGCATTAAGGTCCAGTATTTCCTCCCCGACTCACACAAACTCTGCAGCAACTTAGACTTTGACCAAGAGTTGAATTAATTCTTTATTCATCAGTGGTATCAAACTACCCCACGGCCATGACCATGGGCAGGTTTTAAGAAATACTGTTTGATCTGTTCTGAAAAAGATGGTTATGAAGAGAAGGTCTTGTCTGGCTTCATTGCGAGATCATTGATCATGTTTGATGTTTTAGCTTTTTCATGTCCATTCATAATTCATTCTTTTGAAACTACTTTAAATCTATTGTTGAAACATATCTGCAATTATGCACATGATCTGAAATAAACAGCTAACATTTTATCATTTACAAAGTATCCTTGTAGATAATTGGATGGTTGTGGTTCCCTGGGTGTTTTGAGAAAGTTTATTATTCATTTATCCATTGTATAATAGTTGATTATCTCTATTCGCATTAAAAAGAGTCTGTTAGCTGACAAATAGTCAACAACAAAATTACATTGTGTGTGTGTGTGTATCCCATAGCATTCAATGCCACCATGTTTGGCCGTGTCACATTGAACGAGCCCACAATGAGTCATTACACTTATTTCAATGCGGCGCAGCTGCACACCAGTGAACGCAACAGTTGGGGAAGCAGCAACGTGGAAGCGGACACAGTGGAAGCCAGGTTGCACCACGGCTCCGATGCGCTCGCGACACATCCGGGCAGCCTGTTCTGCTCTGTGGAAATACACCCCCCATGCACCGTAGGTGGACCAGCTGCCTGTGGGAACCACTGCTTGACTGGAATGGCCACGGATCACGATCATCAGCGGTGGTTGCACAATACCGTAAAAAGGTCCATATTTGGGCAAATTTCACCCACCAACACGTCTGACAGTGACATGCAAGCTGAAACCGTCGTAACGCTGGGACACCTCAACTGTGCATGAAGCACATTTTGGATGGTTCAGACGCACCTTGGTGTGATTGTTAGCTCCCATGCTAGCAGCTAGCATATTACTGTACGTAAGAAAAGAAAAACAAGTCTTTTTTGTGTGAGTCATAATCTGACTAGTCAACTATCCAAAGCCCTGTCTGCTGGAGACGAGCAGACAAGCCAACCTGTCGGTAGTTACTCAGACAGTGAGACTGACAAGGGATAGTGAGGAAAACATCTCTAGCCTGCGAAGCAACACACGTTTCCTGGTGAAAACTTGTGTCACTAAGAACGTTTTGATTCTTATTCTACTTCATTTGTGACTTGTTCCTGTGTATATTGTCTTTCCCCAACTGTGGTCCCTTTCTGTATCTGCTTCCCCTGCTTCCGTTTTACATGTGGACAGAATGTTCGCGGGGATGCAAACTGACACTCTGACACAGAGTTTTGCCACTTCCTCTGTTGAATAAGAGAATTCAAAATCCATTCATAAGACGTGCGGAAAGTATTGTGTTGTGTCGATGTGTGAGAGGTTGCATCCGTTTGTGCACGCATTCTACCACTGTTTGGCTACACGTTAAGCAAAGCCAAGCTACGACACACACTCACACTGCTGTGCCATGATTTCCATTTAAATGTCTTTGTGGCCGTCGTCCTGCCTCCATCTATTGTCTGATCAGCAGATGCTGATGAACCTCATTAGAGCCGGGGTCTTGAATGCTGAACAGTCATGTATCATCATTGCTGAAGCATTATTGATTGTGTGCGTGTGTGTATGTGTGTGTGAGGACAAGACAGTACGGAAGGGTGTTCACTGAACAGATTCTTTATCGCCCTTTCAGGAAATGAGCTGCCACCACATGCAGTAACAACAACATTTATGCACACATGTGCTCAGTGGGATGTTAAATGATGCAGCAGTGGGGTGTGTGTGTGTGTCTGTGTGTGTGTGTGTGTGTGTGTCACAGATCAGTATTTGCTGATGGGCGTGGTGGCGTGAGAAACGGTTTGTTGTTTTTTTTGTTGATCGAGGTGGTCATGTAACACGGCGACGTGACTGGTGTGTGTGTGTGTGTGTGTTTGGAGGTGAGGGGTGAATCGTTCTGGAAGCATTGGGTTCGATGTGTGTGACTGTAACACATTCAGCAGCTGCAGGCAAAAAACAGCCGGAGGAAATACGCCAGGAAAGTGTCTTTGTTGACGTCTCCTTGTTACTGTTAACTAGGAAGTAGTGGTCAGTATGTCTGCCCCTCGCAAACGTGCTGCACAATAGGATATTATTATTATTATGATGATTATTATCATTATCTGTGGCAGGGAAACAATGTTGAATTCAACCGCAGAGACAACAGCTCCAGTCCCAGAACTGTATCCTACAACATTTCTATTTTCACAAAAAGAAAAAGAGACAAAAACAGGAAATTGATATCATTTGAAAGCATATTTCTAAAGGCATGAATGTTTCACATCTTGATTTCTCTTCTTGGATCCATTTGGGTCCCCGGGGAAATAGGCCAAATAGGCTATGCGAACAAACCCACGAGGTGAAATGACAGACATACTGAGGAAAGAGTTGAGTTCTCTGGTGGGTTGTGCTGTTGTGCTGTTCCGCTTTACGACACGTTGTAATGCACACGTTACTGTGGAAACGGTTCGTGTATGAGGTCACAATGACTGGTCACAGCTCAGCGCCTCAGCGTGAACTGGACTGAAGTTCCATGTTGTTGCGTTTGGAATCTTTGTTCTGGTCTGAACTTAAAGTCTAAATAGAACTTTCTATGTTCACATACTCAGCACAAAAGCTCTCACTCCATTTTGTACAGATTCAAATGTAGTAAAAGTTATAAAATGATATTAAAACTTTAATACCAACAAGCTGGATTACAGCCGCCACAGTAGTGAACCTATAAAACCCCAGTGTATTTGGCCTGAAGGATTAAACTTCTCCTTGGCAAGATGAATAACCCCCGTTACAGTAAAGCTCCCTGTGGGGGGGTTTGCATCTATGACAGCGACTCCATGAAGTCTGACCTTCAAATCTAACCTTGCTCTGTCCCTATACATGGATACAGAGAGACAGAGAAATTGGAAAAAGGATACAAGTCTAGAAAAGGGACGATGAAAACATGAGGAGATGAAAGTATTTCAGGGCAACTACAAACAGAGGAGTACAGATACAGGGACTGTTGAGATGAATGGCCCAAAAGCAGACGGGGAACGGAGGCAAGGAGATCAGCCATCCACATCAGACTGACCCCAAGTACCACACAGACTTCTCATTTCAAAAGGAGAAGACATGAAACACGATGGACTTCTGCAAATGTGCATGAAAACCAACTCAATTGAAAAAATAAATATGAAATCAGTGAATATGAGAACACTACTGGATAGGCACATATGTGACAAAGCCTTCCACAAGGTGATGAAGGCACCAGTGTTTTGCATCTTTCCTGTTCAGAACAGCGTTTGGCTCAAAGACACCTATTTCCAGTCTGCCTGTGAAGGTGTAAGCTATCCCCCGTCTGCTCCGGTCCGCTACAACAACACTGATGCGACATTTATGACCAAGTCAACTGCTAAAAGCACGAGGAAGGAGGACCAAGGAAGAAGAAGGTGGAAAGAAAGTAAATCCAAAGCCCTTACGACCAGAAATGAAACATTAGTTCCACATCGCCTCTGTAACTGTGCTGTGGGCTGAGTCGCTGCTAACAGCAACACCCGAGCATCAGTACATTCACAAGCATAGAGTCACTGGTTCCTTACAAAGATAGAGAAGCAGCAAAAAACATCTTCTTCTCCTTTCGGCTCTGTCCCTCTTCAGGGGTTGCCACAGCGAATCATTGATTTCCATCTTTCCCTGTTCTCAAAAAACATCTTAAAAAAACAACAAAAAAAAAATCATATTCTCCCTGAATTATCTAACAAACTCATCCAGCGTCGGAGGATTCGGTGTTGGGCTTA
>CAAKHB010006051.1:28935-45290 GCA_901007665.1 Aeoliscus strigatus | reverse complement strand
CTCTTTCTATTTCTAGGATTTAAGAAAAGCTAAGGTACAAATGAGCGTGCCCCTGGGTTTGGGATTAGGACTCCCTCTTTGACGACTTTTCCTTTTTTATGCGTTGTGTATTTTTTCGTAATGACTTTCTCCCTTTAGAACTTATTTGCAATTATCCAAATTATCTAAAACAAACAGATGCTACAATACAAACAGCGTGCAGCAAGCCTGTAGTTAATTAGATGTTTTTCTGTGGTTCCTCTCGACCGATCATGTAGGCTGGGAGCTTTGATATCATCTGTTTGATCATCAGCAGCAACACAACCCAGGTGTTTAGTCCAAGTCCAGGGGTAAACACCAGTATGGTTTCTCATGTCGGTGGCGTTCTTTTTGAAGTATTTAAGTTCAGTTAGAAAGAAGTTGCACATGTGAGATGGGAGGGGCACACACAGCACAGACTTTCCTTCATGAAGAGCTGTGTGTGCCCACCACACTTCGATATTCTTCAAAACTCCTAAGTAAGGACCTACTTTGCTTCAAGGACATCTTCAGTCCAAATCTCACCGTGCAGAGAGAACAAACTGTGTTTGATGTTTTCATTTGTCTTGGATTGTCAATCCATGAGATTTAGAACCTCATGTAGCAGAAATATGCGTGTTTTGAGGGTTTTTTACTTGGACTGCTAAGAAATGTTCACAGCTCGTAAAGCACTGATTTATAAAAGACTTGAAATGAAATGTCATTTAGTGGGATTTTTTTTTTCCTAAAGCACACAAAGGAAGAATGAGATATTCAATGCCGGCACAATGTGGACACATAAATGAGATGTCTGAAACATCTCCTCTGTCTGAGCTGAGGACAAGTCTGTGTTTGATCAGGTGACCAGTCGGGCCACAAGCAATGTTTGCAGAGGATTGACCCAGGGTCTATTGAGTTAGCGGCAGTATGCTTCCTCCCCTGTGCTGCTCAGACAACCAGTCTCAACCTTTAAACAACACTTTGTCCATGCTTTATTCTCACAGGACCAACTCTGCTCATAAAACATCCACAGCAACTCACTGGCTATGAAAATGACATTTTTAGTCATCTAGTCACAAACACCTCCAGCTCATCTCAACGTACGTTTCTTATTATCTGACAATAATCAGTTAAAAATGTGATACGGGTAATGTGAAATAACTCATAATATGCAAATTATGCAGGTTGTTTGCAAACTACCCATGTTTTCGGGTAGTTTCTAGCTAGCTAGCTAAGGCTATCAAATCTAAATAAGCTAAATATCAAAGCTAAAATACCTAGCTAGCTAATAATCTGTTAGCTAGCACTAACCCTAACCCATACAACCGGGAAGGATGCCTTGTTTACAAACCAACCGTGTTTTCAGGTTATGTGCAAATAACCTGGGTAATTTGCCTATTACCCGTTTTTTTCACATTATCTGTAACAGATACACTGACAGGATACAGTCAAATGTTTATTGATCAAGGTCAACAGTGTGTGTTCGCTAACCGTGTTTAAAGCAACACAGACACACAGCATTGATTTTATGCGTTTGAGCTTAATTACATTGACAATATCTTCCAATCAAACTATGGATGGAAGAACAAGCTAACAGCTGGGAGCCGATGCTGGTTACAGTGGGAAATGCAGCACCGGTCCCTGATGCTACTTACACTGCTGGCAGGGAACATCTCCCCCGTCATGGTGTATGTGTAGAATGGCTTCCTCAACATTAAACAGCCCATTACTAGAAACTGATTGCAGTTAACACCAACGCCAGCCCTTATTAATTGTTTCATCCTTCCGCTCCAGTGTCTCTGGGCAGATCTAAACCATACCCATGATCAATTGAAAAAGGGTAGAAGGAGTGAGAGGACTGCTGTCTGTGCACCTCATTACTCTCTTAGTCAGGTTGTTAAATACGAGGTTTCAAAATAAGCAGAATGTTAGATTGACAAGAGACATAGGGAGAGATAGGAGGCAAAGATCAGACAGGATGAGGCAGGTCATATAAATCCAGAAGGTTGTATAACCCACACAGAGGAAGACCCAGTATCTGTTGATGCATCATCATGGCTTTACATAAGTAAACGAGAGTGAAGACAGGTGAAAAATACACTTTGGGCTGTTAAATTAAGAGGAGGAGGAAATCACTGTGATGATTTTTTTGAGCTTGTGGACAAACACAAAGTTGAGAATATCCAGTCAGATACATTCTGATGGCAGATTACGGAAAGTTTCAAATCAAGGAGTTTCTTCTCCAGTCACCTAACATCATGTCGAGTAATATCAATATAAAGTGAGATTGCATTCATACATATCAGTCAGGCAGAAACCAAATGAAGAGAAAACTCCTACTTGTTGATGACAGAGCTCAGCTCATCGAGGCGCCGTGCATCAGCGGTGGAGGTGTTGTCAAGTTTGGACAGGCTGTCCATCCTCTTCAGAATCAGCTCCAACATGTCACTGATCTTCCTCAGCACCCCGCGTGACTCCACACCTCCCAGCACTGAGCGGAGAGACAGACGAGCAAAGGGAGACAGAAGGTGACTCAAAAAGGAAGCTTTTTGACTGAAAAAGCGAGTGGAGGATGATACCAATCTTTTAGTTGGTGTGGTGACAAGGTCCGCTCGCTTTCAGTTGCTATCGTTTGAAGTAAACGAAGGAAAAACACAGATGAGAGGAGAAAAATGAAACACGGCGGAGGGAATCAATGCACAGCTATGAGGACAGACAGACGCAGAACTATAAACGCTCAAGAGGGTGTAGACTGCCCATGCAGGGTCCGACGTAGGGTCCACTCAGTCCAACTCAAGGCATAAAACCAGTGTGTATGGGCACGATAAATCGTATGTGCAATAAACCGATCACAAAAAAGTAAGTGTGTAAATGGCGATAAGCAAAGGTTTGACGGCGCACAAACAGTCGTCTGCCGTCACACAGACCACTTTACGTCTTTGCTGCGCTTCAGACGTCATGTACACACACACACACACACACACAGACAGATTGCCCGTCATATCCATCATCTGTTCATTATTAGCAATTCAAGATAATTTCTAATAGATAATAATAGCTCACACTTGACTGAATATTTCACCTGTGAATAACTGAAATGAACCATATTAAAAACATTAAATTAACATTTATTTTCATCAAACTTATGGTTCTGCATGGATCTGCTCTGTGTAAAGGTCCATTTTACTTTGTTCACTGACTGTGTGTCTTAAGGTGATTTTGGACGTACGCTAGCAGAATTGGAAAGTGAATAAAGCTCAGACAGTCAAAGTCACAACATATGGATGAAAGTTCCTCAAGAACTCATTAGGATAATTGCGCTGACACTGGCTGGGTCATAATGACTTAGAACGAGGAACAGAGTGTGAGTCGAGGCGTTGGTACAGAGAGAGGACGCGTGATCGCATCTTTGCAGGTTAATAACTCTACAAAAAAAAAAAAGGTGGTTGATTGGTGATTAGCTGTGCAGAGGAAGAGTTTACACCAACAATCATTCCAAACACTCATAGCAGAGGTAGAACCATAGGTCCCATTGTTATTTTTAGCCGTCACACAATAAATTGATACAATATGATTAAGTGCATTGTGTTGCCATAATTATAATGATTCACTTTGCTTTTTTTTTTTTTTTGAAAAAAACAGAAAATGGAAAACATGATGATAATTATAGCGGATGAATACATACACACAATAACAGCGATAGAAGAATAGAAATCCTTGAAGTAAACATGCTTTCCTGCTGAGTGGAAAATGACAAGATCAGACCAATCTCGAACCGTATCTCGTTGTCATCACAACCAGCATGTGTGCCAGCGAGTCGCGGCACGCTGCCAAGAAATCACTCAGCACATAACCCCTGCAAAACCTCAATCTGATTTGAGCATAAATTCAACAAACGAGACGCACAGAACAACATGTTGATTGTCTTGTCATACTTAGTGAGCCGAAATATGACAGAGGAGGCTTCTTTCTAGATGTTTCCAAACAGAGGATGTTGTGCAAACCAGCAACAAGCAGGGGGCTGAATAAACTCAGAGGAAGGTCTATGAAGGTCGATGCTCATTGGATGAACGCGGTTCATAGCTCAGCTTCTCTGGGAGTCAATGCAGCGGTGGGGGGGTCAGGACACAGGGCTGCTGCATGACGATTGGAAAACTTCATGCACACATAGATGGAGGAGTCAGGAAGGACAGGCAAACACACACTCAAACCACACACACACACACAGGCGATTTACAGTGACCAATGAACCTCAGCCTGCTTCTGGAGGTGGAAGGAAGCTGGAGTACCCAGAGAGAACCCACACAGACACGGGGAGAGGATGAAAACTTCCCACAGAAAGAGCCCTGGAGGAGGAATCAAACCTGCCACAAGGCAACAGTGCTAACCACTGCACACCGCGTCACATGGAGACATTTGAATGTTGAAATTGCAATCGAGACGTGACGACGTGAGCTGAGTCAGGTGATTCTATTGGACACACTATACGTGAGCTCACAGGGTCGTGTTGACCCGTCAGTACTGTGCGTAAACAGGAAGTGGAGAAGAAATCGATGGACAATCACAGCACGGTCCAGGTATGTCCAATAAAATATATATGAGCCCCAAAAGGTCAAAGAGCATTCTGCCCGTCTCCCATCGGAGCACTTGGAATTGTGTTTATTGACACTACAAACACCTGAATTACACTGTCCGACCGCTCAGTCAAACCTTAGGTTTGGTGCTTGACAGGCAATTACAGCCAATGGGCAACGGTCCCTAAGAGCTCTGGAACAAGGTCACTGTCTGTCTCCCTCTCCCCCAGCAGCCGCAGGAATCTCAAGTCCCCTGTGTTATCGTCTCAGCGACAGATGCATCCGTCTGAAACTGACAGTGTCACGTCCTTTCCCTGGAATGGATTGTCGTGTCATTTTGCGGCGTTGGGTCACGCCGGTGACATCTTCATGATTGGCTGATAATGAATAACACCCGTGTCCAGGGTTAAGCAAATTGAACGGACGGCCGTGCCGAGGATACAATCAGTTATGACGAGGGCTGAACAAAGCAACCCTCGTATTCCCACTAGAGCCTCTGAAAATCCATTTGCTTTCAATGTTCCTATTGTCGCGCGAGTCAAATTGTTTTCTCAAGAATCTTGGAGGGTTCCAGAAAAAATGGCAAATGAGCGTCTGTGACAAATGCAATCTGCCTTTGAACACTCACTCGAAACCTCATCGTGTGTGACCATGTCGCTGTCTGCGGTTGTTGTTGGAAAAGGGCAGCGGAGCCCAGTACGGACGAGTTTGTTTGTGACAAGACGTGACAAATGTAAAAACACCTCTAAATGACGGAACAGTTCTAATGAAACAAGAAACGAAAGAACAAACCGCATGAGCAAGAAACACTGTGTGAAACCAATTCATTCGCCAATTTAAATGTATATTCTTTTTATTTTCAGTCCCCTACTAATTACTTTGTGTGCGACTAAAATGGTGCGTGATGATCTGTGGCAGATTAGAGTGAAAGGGAAAACAAAGTTTTTTTTTTCTGACAGTATCTCTTAAGTAGGATGAAAATGATTGGGTCGGACGAGCTGATTTCTTTTTTTTTTTTTTTACAAGCATATACCATGACAGAAATAGGCAACATGAACATGTTATATTTGTGTGATGATGCGTAACACACCGAGGGTGGAGTTATATCTAAAGTACACACTGATTCTTTCTGCTTGGTTTCCCCCCACTAATATCTGTTGCCCAGTTTTGCCACCACACACAGCTGAATATATAGAGTCCTGACACGTCACATCTCTGCTGACTATGTGGGAGACGTGAACAGACTTCTTGCTAAAGTCTCCAAAGAGACCGCTGAAAGCTGCACGTTGTGTGTGTGTGTGTGTGTGTGTCAGAGTGTTACAGCCACGTTCAATGATCCATTTCCAGCCTGTGAGCAACTCAGTGTTCATACTGGGGACATTAACATCAGTGACTTGAAGTCCGGACCGGACCGACGATTCCACTAGCGACTGAATGCTTGCGGCATAAATTGTCTGAACGGGGCCGTCGTGGGCCGTGTCAGACATTCTGACCAATCGGCAGTGAGCTGGTGATGGGTACCCACGTGGGGCGGGATGCTCTGTGGCTGGGTGGTATGTTCAGACCCCATTAGACGGAGGATCAGGAGGACACGTTGATGCATCTTTTTTGAACAGTAGCTTGCTACGCTAATGTGGCGGGGCTAAACGCAACCAGAATGTAAGAGCCCAACGACGCCGCCTGGGGGAGTCTCACCCCAGGATTTATGTTTGATTCTATACGGACACGTTGATCACAAACAGGCAAGACGAGTCTCATAACTAAAACAGACGTGGTTTTTGGTTCCAATTATGACTTTGTCATCAACGTTACTTCCAGCAGGAATGATTCAAACGATAGTAGCCAAGGGAATAGCGGGCTGAGCTCTTCAGCAAAATCTACAGTGATATCATTTGGAGCATTAAAGCCTGAGTATCAAGACACAAACTGGCACAACTTAATAATATATTCATGTTTGATATATTCCAGCTCTGTGAGAATAATTGAGACGATTTCCAGCTGTGACAACGAGAAGCTGCATCCCAGTTTGCTGCCAGCTCTTTGTTTCCACACAACGTATTCACGTCCTGTTCAGGAGAAGCACTTGTTTGGTAATTTGTCTCGCAAGCTGAGCAACATCCAGCGTTCCTGCCGCCAAATGGTCCTGTGACGGTGATACGACATCAGGTTCCCTTCATCCGCCCTCGTGGTCAGTTTAGTTCATAGTCTGAACAATCGTCATGCTCATTGAATTCATGATATCTGCTGCTGTTTTCCCTGTAGATTTGAACCTCCCCCAGGTTTCTCCCCCTTCTAGAATGCAGTTTTCCCCACTAGTTTGCGTTTTAAATGTTTGTTCTGGATCGGCTTCCCTTGACACACACTCGGCCCTGACCAGAGGGACAGTAGATGTTCTTCCTCATCTCCTGGGTTTCTCCAGCTGCGATGAATCATTGGACGCACATGTTTCCAGAAGCTCCTCCATTTATCGTACCACCTGAGTACGTTCCTCAGTGAGTCTTGGAGGACAGAGGGGTCCATCAAGACAATTTGTGGGGTGGGTCTGTCCAAATAGAATCAAATCAAATCAAATCAAATAGACTTGATTTCTTAGGGTATTCAGTGAGGGAGCCCGCCACCCTCTTGTTTCTTTTCCTTTATCATCTCACTTTTCTGACTCTAACATACTTTTTAAACGTTCACTCTCCCTAATTAACCACCCCTTCCTCCCATTCTTATCTCTGACCGACAGACAGACTGAAAGACACAGACACTTCTTAATGGCCCAATCACAAATACACATCATCATCTCCTCAATTCCACACCCACATTCAATTACGACACATTTCATGCTGTTTAATTATTACGACACGCGACTTTGACTGTTCATTAGTTAGAGAATGCATAAAGGAGGGATTTAGGCAAATGAAATGGAGCAGATAAAACACAGATGACATATTGTGTTCACAATGAAGTAAACACAATGGTGATAATTAGAATAATAATAGAACATGTATGCAGATGTGGCTTCAATATCAGGGAATGGAACACGATGGAATTAGCTGATGATGCATGAGCGACATCTGGTCTTGACATTTTTATCTTGTGATGTCAAGCCTGAATGGTCCTGATGGAGGGAGAAAGAAGAGATGAGCAGATATTAAGAAACAAAGAGAGAGATCGCTACAGTGCATTTCAATGCCGACAGCCTCTGTTCCCTCCGTTTGATTCAGGAGATGAATCTTAAGCCGTAAACCAGCGTTTCTGCCCCTTTTCAAACTGTCTTTATACGCCTCTCCCCAGTCTGATTTTATTTGATTTGTTTTATCTGGTTTGAAATCTCTCTCTAACCTGATAACATCATTCAAAAGATGCTCTTTTTTACTCTATTTTTATCTTATCGTCCACGCTTCATAGTACATTTTTCATATTCTATCTCATGTTCACGACAAATGATGTAATAATGGCATCGATGCCTCTCGCGCAAACACACACACACACACACTTGACAGACAGAAAAACAATATTTGAATTGACAAAGTTGCAGACACATATGCACCATGAAATGCTGCTTTGGTTGAAAAGCACAGTATTTGCAAGACTTTTTTTTTTCTCTGATGTAATTGTGATGAAATGTGGTGATAAAAACAAATCGCGGTTGCATGTAGAATATAGAACAATGGATTTCTTCATCAAAACGTATTGCTCAGTATTACACCCGCTGGAGGAGGGATGATGGGATTCATGGTCGCTGCAGCGTCTCTCTACCGCCACTGGTTGTTTCACATGAACAGTATTTCTGAAGGCAGTTATACTACGTAAACTATTCAGTATGCAGTACAGAACCTATGACCTACATCTGACTGCTTACTGAGAAGTAATTATTATTATTACTATTATTATTGAACAAGTTGAATGTCTGGCTACATAATCTGATTCACAATGGTTGAAAGGATGACGGTGATATCAACTATTCTAGTCCAGTGTATTGTGATCCTCTCACAAATAGATGGTCTATGGTCATTTTTATTCATTTTTAACCAAAAAAATCAGCCAAGTGTAGGAAAGTCATTTTTAAAGTCCATTAAATATGGAAAAGGCTGGATTTCTAAAGTATTTAAAATCTCCTTGTTTCCCTCCCTACTGACAATAACAAGCATTATTTCCTTGAGGATCAGAATCTGAATCAGCTTTATTGACCAAGTATGTAGACTCATACAAGGAATTTATCTCTGGCGGTTGTTGTCGCTGCAGCAGTTAAATAACAGTTAAATAAAAGAAGTGAAGAGGAACAGAGAGACACTCGACATGCAAACAATACAACCCATACAATGTATGTACAATATGAACAATAAATACATGTGGGAACTGGAAAAAGTGCAGCTAAGAGCGTGCAGATGGTCACAGTCAGACAGTCAGAGGTGCAGGGATGCAGACAATCGCACCTGCAAAATCTATAATCCCCAGTTCTGAGTGCCTACACAACCCAATATACAGTATGTCGAGAAAGAAGCACATTCATCCATAGGAACCATCTACAGGCTCTGGCCCTCGTTAACAATTCAACCATAAGTCGTGTTCTGATGTTCCTCCCTTAACGCAGAGCTTTGCTCTCCACATGAGAGCGTCACAGAGCTGCAGCGGCTCGACCGTCAGCCACAGTCCTGTTTGTTCATGTCATGGAACCCTGGCGACCACACCGTATTTCAGCCAACTGAATTCACAAGAACACGTGTGTATTCTGAGGTTTATGCGGTGCTTCTTGTCGCTGAACATTTACATGTTACGTTTTTATGGAAAATGTTTTATTCGGAGCGGGAAATACACACAGGCCAGCAGTTACGACCATGATGTTCGCTGCAGAGAGTTGACCAAAGGGTTTTTGACAGATGACTCAACTCCGATTTTCAGGGGACCGACTTTAGTTTCCACTCCAGTAAGAAATGAAGGACTTAGACAAGCAGCAGAACGCCCGAGTGACGCTGACCTGCACCAGGTCACATGGTCACACAATGACCAAAACCTTTAATGAAATGTCCAAAAATAACTCGCATGCAATGGCGGTTCAAGCTTGGACCATCATCCTCCACCGAGGGTTGTATAATCAGTCTGGCACAGACAGCTCCTATGTTGGCCATTTTGGATAATGGGGTCGTTGGACACTTGGGTCCAATTCGCTGGCAGTGATTATGTACTCATACCGAATATTGTGGGTTTCTTTTACTCTCGCATGTCAGTGTCAGCGTCAGTGGCAAAAATCCAAATCTCCAAATCGTAGCAGCAATCTACTTCAGGCAAACATGAACAGTTGCTTATCATGAGTGAAACTGTACAGCTGAGACTGTTTGACTATATGATCCTTCACAGCCACTTCAAAGGTGATACACAGATCTCTGTGTGTATGGGATGCAGGTTTGGTCGTGAGCACAAGGTCCATGAGTTGGACCTTTTCTTGGAATCTGGTGAAGGGCGTGTCTAGATCTCCACAATAGCAGCAGTGGACTGTCTCTATGGGCCAGTGGTTCGTGGGGTCTGTCTGTTAAACCAAAGGTCGGGGGTTGGAGCCCACCCAGGGATGGAGGGTTGGTTTTAGTTTTAATATTGAAAAAAAAAAGAAAACGTGGAAGAAAAAAAATGAAAGTGGAATTGTTGGAGGTCTGAGCTCTTCTGGTCGACTTTGTTTCGCAGTCAAGACTCATTTTATTTCATATTCAAACCACGTTTGCATTAATTCTAAGAGATTCATTCTTACTCTTTACTTCACTCTGATTGTAATCACATTTCCCACCTCCGGTGGTTTACCTGCACCACTGAGCTCTCCACAGACAAATGATCATCTGCCAGGTGTTGGAGCTTTTTTTTTTTTTTCAGTGCCCCGGGACCCTCACTCGTCCCGTTACAGGTAATGAGCCGAAGAAGAGGGAAAGACGTTATGAGCTAACATGGACATCTGGTAGTGTGACACTGGGAGGCTGAGTTCCAAACTGGGGACATGTTTGGAGTGAGCAGCTGACAAACTTAGGTTTGTACGGCACAAGGTTTTTAATCTGAAAGCTTTCAGCTGATCAAGTAGAAAACCAAAGATTTTATTATGTGTCCGTTCCTCTTCACTAACAAACAACAGCCATTAATGATTTCTGCTTTCATGCATTATATTTGTTTCCTCCTCATGATATGTAAATATAATTTGTGAATTTATCTTGGAGATTAATAAAATGATCTATAAAATTATATACGAGTGTGTCTGTTATGTAAACAAAATGGAGACTAATTCAATAAGCCTTTGTATAATATATGTTATCAGCCTTCATTTATCTTTCTGAGTCCTGCTGTCTCCATCTCACATTCTTGTTGGTGTTCCTTTTTTCTTGTAATCAACACTCTCCCTGTTTCTCCAATGGATGTTCTATTGCATGATTTTTTTTGTGTGTGTTGTTCTCAGCCTGTATTTTTTCCCTTTGTTTATGGTCCATCTGGGACATTGGCAGCATGTGAACGTGTGTCGTATACGTTCTTCCTCCTCCCGTCTGTCTTTATCTTCCGTTATGAATTGAATTTCTCTTGTGAGATTAAATAAAGTATCTCTCTGTCTGACCTTGGCCCGTTGGCCCGTATCCTGTTCCGACCCTGATAGTTAATGTGTTCTGATGTCCAGAGGAGGTACTGGTCTGTGAGTGAGTTTCCTGTACACCATGACCATGATGCTACCGTCTTGTCTGTGATGGAGGTTCATGTCCAGAAATGATGTGGTCTGGTTTAATTCCTCTTCATGAGTCCATGGTGTTCAGATGGTCAGTGAGCTCTTGTGTGTGTCTGGTTTTTATTTTCTCCAGGTTGTCGTCTACATATCTTTTACAGTGTGGGTTTGCAGTGTGAAGGGTTTTGATTTCTAGGTCCTCCATAACACTGCAGATAGTGAATCTCCCATAGCGAATCCTTTTGTCTGTAGAGTTTGTTTTTGTACTGATTTGGTAATGAAATGGAGGAGTGTGGCGATGTCTTCCACTGTGAGGTTTGTGTGTTTCTTGAAGGTCCGACCTTCCTTGAGGTGTTCTTTTATTATATGTAGAGGGACGTGTACTAGGGTTTTTGTGAATAATGATATGACATCATATGGGACCATCAACAGTGATGAGGGGGCGTACACGCTCTCGCACACTTGGGATTTCCTTCTCCAGAGACCCATCAGCGGTGGAGGGGCGCAGTCAGCTGATATAAACCCTGTCAGCAAGACGTCGGATGACGCTTCTGAGGAAGGTTGAAGGCTCAGAAAAAGAACATCTCACACCCTTTGTCTGTCACAAGACAAAATACAATGGAAACAAGAAGACAATGAACGTTAGAAGTACGGATGGGTCTATTACCTGACCTTACTCTGTTGGAAATGTGGAAAAAAGGCAGGGACTTTCCTACATGTGCTATGGGAATATAGTCTGATACAACCAATTGTGTAGAAGTAATAGAACACCTGGGGAAGTCTCCAGAGATCGAGACCCCCATTTCACCAAAACTGTGCTTATTGGGTGACCAATGGGAGTGTTAAAACAGCAGAAGGAAAAGTACATCGGCACCAGACTATCGAAAATGGATCAAAACTAGGACTGAAATAGTCATATGAACAGATGCTGGTGATAATAAGTAATGACGGAGGGGAAGAAGGGAGGCAGGGCCGTGGGACCGTTTGTTTAATACGGGCTGGTGAGAACAACAGGACATGAGTGGAGGAGATGGTTCAGCTGTGACTAAATATTCACTTGACGGGCATCTCTCTGTCAGGTGGCAGGTGCTTCCAAGCTGAGGACCAGCGACGACAAAAGCTCTGTCACCTTTTTGAACCTTGGCTCAAGGATCTGAGGGACCTGGGGGCCACATGGGGATGAATGACACCTTTAAACACCATGAGCAGTTTCAAATTGTACACTAGGCTTGAATGCTAAGCCGGTGCAAAGAAGATGTGTTCATCCAATGCTGTGATACTCAACATCTAGCTGCGGCAAATTTCTATTTCGTTGAGTGGGGTTGCAGTGGGTCCCTGGTATATGATACCTACACATACAGTACAAGCCAATAAAAATCATCTGGATGATAGTTTCCATCCAGATGATTGTAAGACAGAACAGACTGGAATCCTCACGTGAAGTAACAAGAGTGACCTCTGTTTGCAATTGACACTGTTGTGTAATACGCACCCGACACACACACACACACACACTAATTCTCAGACTGATCCGTCTCTCTGCCAGCTTAATCTGACAGCTATGTCAGCCCCAATAAACCTCTGTTTGCAGTTTAGGCTCTGTGGTTTCTACCTAATTGTCCTGTCCTGCTGATTTCTCAGACAAGACTGTGTTTTATGCTCTTGATGCTGCTACAGCGATGACATGATGGTTAACGTGGAGAAACAATGAGATCAATGTGGGCTTGGTTGACAACGGGTGGCTGTGTAGGAACAGAAAACTCTGCAAAGTGGGAAACGATTCCAGTTCCTGTGAGGTCTGCTTGTCTTCTTAGTCTCTTCTATGTGGTTGAATGCTGCGTTTCTATTGTGCTGCTCTCTCATTGTTATCCTGCTGTGAAGCAGGTAAAGTGGATTGATTTAAAAATTCAATAGTCAAGCTAAAAATAAATCATTGCCCAGCATGACAATGATCCTCCAATTCTGTGACAGAAAGATACAGAACAACAACAAGCTATGTCAAGACAGGAAGACAAAATGACAACTCATGTTGAATAACGTCAGTTCCAAGTAAAACATGAGTTTTGCTGTGATCAGGGCGTCACACAACACGCAAATCATAACACCAGGCCACCAACAGGACATGTGAATTAAACCACACATTCATTATGGATCAATCCTTTGCTCAGGATGATGTTCTTGTGAAATATTGATGAAAGCAACTCACAAGTGCCAAGTGTTTGTATTGTCGTCTGTGTGTGTGTGTATGTGTGTGTGTGTGTGTGTGTAAATGTGAAGGCCAATAAATATGTAATTGTTCTTCCTGCATGTACTGAATCTACTCAGTTGCCCCAGTTCTTTATGAAAATGAATATACTCCCCATGAAAGTTTTTTTTGGAAAAAAATGAAATATTTGCTTTCTTCTACTTTGTATTTTATTGTACAATAACACAACGCAAACAGCAACTGTGAAGTCAGAATCACAACTACTTCATTAACCCGCTCCCCCAAGAAATCTGTTCAGATCGGTGCAAGAACAGAAATATACTGATAATGAAATAAAATCCTCATTTCAGGGTAATGAATGATAATGAAATAAAATCCTTAATGCTGCATTCACATGGAATCAGGGAAATGGCTGACATCAAACTGGATGACGATTTAGTGGACGAGAGGAGGACGGTAAAAATTAATACACAACACATCTTTATGTCCTATTTTATTTACTGCAAACAATACGCCATCGCCATGGAAACCTGTCACGTGGGTCCGTTTTGCCGTCAGACTGCTTGTTTGTGTTTCCGTCTCTCCTGTGTCCCTGATTCCATGTGAATGCAGCATTACCTACTCTCTTCTCTGACTTTCCTGCTCTTACGTGGACTGAAACATCATTATGTAACAGACAAGCTCTGATTAGAAGTGAGTTAATGGGCACGCGATGGAAGCACGAAGGGTGGGCAAACTAAAGTAGCTTAAGTATGAGTTTCGCCAGTGGAGTGTGTGGGGGGGAATGGAGTCATCAGCGGCTGCCTTTGGATTGGTTGTTACAAGATGGAGCAGAGTTTGGAGCGTCAGTCCACTTTGTCGCCTGCGGGAACGAACGCTGTGCTGCACTGATGCTGGGTGCAGCCGGCGGAAACATCCACCCTCAGAGAGCACTGCAGTGAAGAGTGTTAAGTCACTCTTTAAAGGCAAAGTGGTTCATTAGGCCAAGTTTGTCTCTTTTGAACTGCTGAATGTGACATGAAAATGTCACATGTTTCCATATCGCTCCAATAGTGTCAGTTAAAGGAAGATACTAGCAGATGTACAGGCAAGACACATGGACACTGACCGGTCTAGTAATGATAATCTAGTAAAACTTAATCGGATCGTTTATCAATGAATCACTGTATCGATGTATCGTTTCAACCCTGCTGAGTCATTATTTATCACAGCATTTATTTTAAGAAAGAAAAATAAGATAACCAAAGTGTAGGAAAGAAACAAAGTGTAGATGCAATAAATAAGTATTGAGGGATGAGAGCAGACAGCTCACAGAAACCTCCTAGGGATATGGGAAACGGGAAAGGAAACTAAAAAGAGGTGATTTGTATGAAATGAGAATGAAAGTCCATTCAAACGCTGTTCTTACATTAAACCAATCTGATAACTATCCTGGAACAAACAGACAAACCCAGATTTGCTCTGCAAGTTGTCTGAGTAGGACCAATCACATCGGTCCACCGGTATCTCAGTGCAGAGTCTGTGGGCGGGCCTTAACCTGATGACCACAGTGCTGCGGCGATGGCTGTGACGGATGAAGAGCAGCCGTTTGAATCGTCTTTGGTGTCAACAGTAAACCAGCTGGATGCACAAAGGATCAATTTCCATTCCACTGCCATTTCTTTATCAAACTCTTCCTCTCTTCTCCAAAACAAACCATCACTTATATAACACCCTTGAGTTTGGAAGGTCCATCACTCGTCTATTGTTGGTTCTCCAGGCTACCTGATATATTGAAAAGATAAAAATGACTTTGCCGATGAAGTGATAAGGTCACATTTACCGTGTTTCCACGATGGGTTGTATACTAATTGTTGATTTTGCTGGTAAATGGTTCAAACGCACAATTCGAAGCATCCCACACACCTCAATGCTTCTATGAGACATCAGAGGCAGGGTGACGTCTCTTAGTGGGATGTGACATGACAGATGGCAGCTGAGACAAAACCACATGTCCTGTTAGAACGGAAGATGTACTTTGTTGTGAGGCGTAGTGTGAGGGGCGGCTGGGGGGGGGCGCTGGTTACACATGAACAGATGCATAATTTACACAGGCCAGTCATTGTGTGAGAAGACAGAAGCATACACTAACTGCGCTACAGCTTGGTGAATTTACAGTAAATGGGATTAATTGCTGTGAACACGTGTGCCTAAAATGGATTGTTTTTTTTTCTCTACTGAACTGTGCTCTGTCACTTGAGGCCATTTCTCATTGACTTGATAAACTGTCCGACCTCAGCTGTTTCTAAAGCCCCTGGGTGTAGTTAGCTCTGTGTGTGTGTCACATTGCATACTGCATGTATGTGCTGATATATACACACAAACACCACTTTGTGTGTCGGTAGTTTACAGCGTGAACTACAGCCTTTCCCTTCCAGATTCCCTCCCGACGTGCTGACTCGCACACAATCCATTCTTATCACACTGACGGAGGAGTTACGGAGACTGACAACGACTTGTGCAGGTCCATTAACAAAATGGGAGCAATCAATCAAAAGGCATTAATCCAACTGGAAACAGCTGAAAAAGAAATTGAAATAACGACACGGGCAAAGCATGTACCGAGAGATGCACTTCTACACTGGAGAGTGGTCGACTACTGTCACGACAAGTCGACTAGTCCGATTAGAACTGACTGACTCCAACAAGAGGGTTCATGCTGAGTGTGGCTTTACAATCCACAGCAAAGTGACGGTACTCGGCACATTTCACAGATCAACTGTAACGGAAGCGTTTGCGAGAAAGTGCAAGAAAAGTGGTTTCACTTGTTCTCACAATGACGTGGTGCATTTCTCAGCAGACGGACCTGATGGATGTTACATGACTCTGAAAACGAAGCAGAGATTTGGGGGGGGGGGGACTT
>CAAKHB010006051.1:6168-16202 GCA_901007665.1 Aeoliscus strigatus | reverse complement strand
TTGTTTTTTTCTGTTTTTTCTGTTTTTGTTTTTTTTTTTAAACCAACACACAACCAACTCACCACAACGAATCGTTCCATAAGTACGTTTATGTGAATACATCCGTCGCAAAACCCGTTGACCCACTGATGGAATAAGACCCCATGACCCTTTGGACACAATTTATTGTCGTAAATTCCGTCTGGCACCCCCCAGTGGTCAGAAACACACCGCTTCTCTGAGAAGCTTCTTCATTTCTAAAACAGACTAATGGGGAGTTGTGATATTTAGCATCACTCGGGTCGTTGGGGGAAACAAGAGTCACAGTCCCCAGGATGTAAGCGATGACCTAAATCATCCTTCAAAATGGATGATGGTGTTGATCACCAGTCAGTGAACATCCCGTTCCACCGCTCCACGCCGCAAGTCCTTCCTGTGAATAAACTGGAGACCCAATGTTGAAAAGAAAGATGAAGATATAGCAGCTCTGGCAAATGGAGGGATGACAGAAATCAATGGAAGGAAAAGAAAATGGACAAGGAGAGAGAGCATAAGATTAAGGCAGATTGATTTCTCGGTGATGAATGAGGGAAACGGCCGGGTGGGTGATCTGTCGGCGTCACGCCGCGGCCCATCGCAGACGTTTGGTGCCACGTCGAACGCCAATGGATTATTGTGATGCTGAGTGACAGGGCACGTCGACACAAGAGAAGACAATTTGCATTTTCATTACGTTCAAGAGATTGACTTTCTTCTCCTAAGTGCTTCGACACTCACAAACACACACACACACACACTCACACACGCAGCCTGATGCTCTGGATCGGATTCTCTTCGGTGTTTGAATGACAGCTAACGTACTGCAACTCTGTTGGGGATTGGTGACAGCAGCAAAATCTAAATGATTTTCAAAATAAACTCAACAGTCTTAAACCATGTCAGAGATGCTAGTACTGGCAAACGACACGGATTTATTTGAACGGATGCAAAGTGTTGTTGCTGTAAGTCACTGTGAGTATAAATATTAACGTTGTACCATATTGACGTTTTAGATTGACCAAATACACGGACCCGTTTACACTTACTGGAAACTAACACACTGGACTTCATAACCTCCATTTTCTCTGCTCATGGGCTGAAAAAAAACTGTACTTTAGGAACAAGGTGTATTTTTGTTTATTTGCTGCTGTGTGTCAAAGCTTTCAGTTTGTAGTGAGTGTCTCTGTGAAAACTTTTTTTTTGTGCCGATGGATGATGATGGATTCGATTCTTGACCCTGTTGTAGTCTTCATTCAAACATGCACGTCCATTTATAAAAAGAAAAATGTCACTGTGGCCGTGCACAAATCTTTGATGTCACACATATTTATGTGCATCGGTTGTACAGTTACTAAGTGTGAGCTACGGCCATAATGAAATCACACCATGTCTTTATTGCATAGTTGTTATTTTATTTTACTTCATTTCTTGCTCTAGTTTCCTTGTACAGTCTGTTGTATCTGTACCACCTCTGTTTCTAGAAACACCACCGACACTCTCCGTACCTTCCTGGTATCCAGTGTGTGCTCAGTAAACCTTTCTGGAGCAGACGGGTTTGACAATCAGAGTTCAGAGGGAAGCATCGCTGCTGGATGCCGAAGGGGAAAGGCCTGCGGGGGCCACAGAGGGCGCCATCACTGACAGCGTGACTGACAGATCTGCGGTCCTGTTCTCCGCCTGAAGACAGAAATCTACAGACGTGACACGCTCCCCAAAGCGTCCTCCCAGAGACGGGAGAGTGCTGATCCTTGCATTGTCATCCAGATGGAAACGTTCCTCCTTCTCTGGTTGACTGTCTGACACGACACGCCCTGCAGAGCAAACTGCCCCAGCTCGCACACACACACACACACACACACACACACACACAATCTGATACACACACACTGCCTGGCAGCACCAACAACTGACTGTTTCTTCATCAGAAATATTCTCCAGGAACACACAGCGTCAGTCCTTTGGGACAAACTGTGGCCCAGACAGCGCACCAGGCTTGGTTTCTCCATCAGGTGTGAGAATCAACCCCCGAAACATCTTCACACATTGATCCTCATCTCTACAACCGTGGTCAAAAAATAAATAAACTGACTCAACTGGAAAGACCGAACCAAACTACCACTCAAACATTGGTACAATCTCTAACTGAACACTCACATCTGGAAAAAATCCATTCACCATCAAAGATAATATCCCCTGGTCCCCACCTGGTATTGTTATACAATATATTTGAAATTCCTAGTTTTGTGCATTCTGATATAAAACATTTCCATCCACTGGTGCAGAGCCTCAGGGCTTTACCTGCAGGTAGCAGGTGGAGAAAACAATCAGAGACTGATTCCATTAAGTTGTTTCTTCTAGAATGACCCATGTCAGAATGCGTCTTCAAGCCATTTTTGTCTTTTTAGTTCTAAACGATCATTTCTGTTATATTTTGGTCCACATAAGACTGATTTCATGTTTAAAATATTGATCTTTTTCACCTCTAAAACAGTTTGAAAGAGAGTGAGAGACTGGTGACTTTACTGGTTTCTATTAAATTCCATAGGGAAATTCATTTTAAACCCACTTGTGAAAGCAAAAATGAGATGGAAAATGTGACAGGCATGATATCATCAATGACATGTTTTGTTTCTCCTCTTTTACAGTCGACTCACGGATGCAGCTGAGGGTTAAACCTGCTGCTGTTCAGTGGAGTTTTTATTTTTTTTTCCACTCAGAGCCAGGGTGGTGTGAAGGAAGGCCAGGAGGGGAGGAACTGACTCAGTGACCCGTTTTTTAAAACAGCTTCTGATGGGGATCAAGATGGTGAAAACTGCCATCAACGTCAAATAAAACTGGGAGGAGCCGCGCACCGGTTTCTGTCTGTGCTGCGTTCCAGAACGTCTGCAACCGCAGACGCAAATGTAATTGCGTCTGAGAGTCTCACACGGGACAAATGGTGCGAGGGCTTCAGGAAGGCAGTGATGTGTCAGCCGCTGCCATGGTTGGTAAAAGGTTGGAGAGCCGGAGTGATTAAAGCAATGAATCACTAGTAGGAGGTCTCAGCTGCCGGCGTCATCTCACACGCAAGGCGGCAATTTGGGGCACCTGCAAGCGGCAGCAGCAGCAGCAGCAGCAGCGGCAGCAATTCTTCACTAAAACTGGAGAGAAAACTCCAGTGTGTGTGTGTCACAAAGAGAGTGAGAATGAGATGTTTCAGTAGATGCATTGTTTCTCACTCCTTTGTTTATACAGCATTGTCCAATTTCATTCTCATTTCTCGCCAGCCGCAACAAGACTCATAAATCTAGATAACAGATGTGTTCAGACCGGCGACAATCACTTTGCAGCGCGGCGAGCAAATGAGTTCAGGAGTGACGCACAGGTGTGTGTGTGTGTGTGGGGGGGAGACAGCATGTATGGTGGAGATAGAAAAATCATGGAGGGAAGTGTTTGAAATATAGAATAAGAATCAGTCAATAAGCCTGAAGGAGAATCACAAACACTATCAGAACGTCAGGAACGGTCCGTCTGAGAACGGTCCGTCTGAGAACGGTCCGTCTGAGAACGGTCCGTCTGAGAACGGTACTGTCTCTCTGGCAGCTCTGTGACGTCATCACCTTTTCTAGTTGGTGTCCAATCTGAAGGAAACTGTGTATCTAAAACTACTGACGGCGCTGACAGAACCGGCCGATCCGTCCTTGACTTTCAGTTCACGCCTCTGCTCGCATCATTTATCCCGTTCAAGTAATGTTTGGAGCTTTGAACTGTGATTGATGCTATGCTGACACTGGGGAACTTACATCTCACCTGGTCATCCAACATCTGTCCATCTGTTCAGGAAAACATAACACACATGGCGGGAAAAAAAGTGAAATCGGTCACCACGTTTGGGGGTGTCGCTCAGGGGCATGAACCTGCCTTTACTTCTGTCTGACGACGATTGAATACATTTCTCATTAAACCCAAGAGAGAAATCCACAAAAAAGGCATTACTCGAATGAGTCAAATATAATCAGACAGTGAGAAGTAGAGAAAAAAAAATGGGCAAAAAAAGTACTCACAGGTATGAGAAAAGAGAAAAAGATGCTGCTGGAGAGGATGCCACTCACCTCGGCACACATAACAATGGCTTTGAATAAAATAAAAATGCAAAGGAAACAATGACTATCGACAGATAAAATCTAATCCCACATAAGACAGGAGCAGCAGTGAACCAGGTGACTGCCAACTCTGAAGACGTCGATCCTCAGCTTGACCTGATTTCCGCGGTGTAAGATCAGGCGATGACTTACTTCATTGATAATCAGATGGAGATGAAACTCAAATAGCCTTCAAGTATCATTTCACACTGACTTTGTAGTCAGGGATGGAAAGGATGGAAAGTCCAGCAGGAGAGAAGATCTGACTCCCACTGGCTTCATGTTCCATCCTGAACCAAAGTCACTCCCTAGAAAGACCCGGTCCAGCAAAATTACAGCTTCTGCCTTCCAGTACCGTTTGGACATCAGTATACAGCAAGAACATTTGGGAGGCAGGTGAGAGACAGAAAGAATTGGATTCTATTTCTTGACACCTGCTTTGAGACAGCCTCCATGTGCCAGGACTCAATCTGACAGCCTTCATTTCTAAACGTCTTCTCTGGCCAACGACGAATGTCTTTGAGCACACTGCTAGATGTTTCCAACACCTGGGTTGTTTGCAATTCTCTTGGCTGTATTCGTCTGGGTCCGTGGGGGGTCTCACTCATTCTAGTCCAGAGATGATCAGTCTCAAGCTTTCCCTGCAAAATTCCTTGCTGTGTGAAATTTCAAAGGCGTGTAAAAATATCACCTGCCACCCACCAGAGCTGCTGTCGCTGGTCAGTGTTTGTTCACAGTGAATCGGACCAGTCAAGACGGTCGTTGAGAGGATGGAGTCCACCTCAGGCACACAGACAGACATGTTTACAAAGTCTCCCCCTTGATCAACTGATGTAACTAGTGCTGTGTCACCACATGTGACCAGAACCAAACCAAATATCAGCGATCGGCCAGTCATCGCTATCACTGACGACCCACTGGCCCCCTGCCTTGGATAGACTTTCCATCACTACGAATGGATGAATAGACCATACAAGGAGTATTATTAGTTTATTACAGTGTCTAACTATCAAACCAATCTCGTTCAGACGTTCAACCAATCATACTTTAGCACATTATTTGACTTTGACTTCAACATGATTCCACCGCGCCCCCGTCTACCTTTCCTTTCATTCCCACAACAAGTCACACTTAATGGCTTTGGTATTTCAGACAATTTAGGGCCGGTCTCCAGCTGAAAGGACAAAGCGATGGAGCATGGCGGAGAGCTAATTGAAGTCTGCTGACACCATTAGTAAACTGCCATCGGGTTGATGGCTGGTTCGTACAACTAGAGGCCAGGGTGTCTCATCGTAAGTTCTCCTTGAAGAGGAGTGGGTGAATGTGGAAGCAGTCACACAGAGACGTAGAAACATACATGTTTTGCTTCAAAAAGGTGCATTTTCATGATGTCTAAGAGACGAAGCAGAGAAACCATGACTGTCAACTAATTCCATTTCACTACTCCGTTTCAGTGGGGAGGCACTGACTCTGGTCCACTTCCCTGCAACAAACAAGAGACAATGCTGTGCCAGTCTTATCTAAAAAGGTCAACGACTGCTCGCTCCTGTCACGCACTGGCCTTTATCTCTGTGGCCCATGCTAATGCACCATGACAGCTGCCTTTGCTGAGAGGGCTAACAAGCGTACAATTGCTGAAAATGGGATTTACAGCAGTAGAGTGAGATGAGATGGTGTTTGTGCTCTTTAGAAGCATTCCAGCAGTGCATTATCATGTAGAAAATGAGTGATACTAGTTAAGTTAAGTCAGCGAAGTTGTCCTGAAAGTTAAAAGTCACAGTTCTTTGACCTATGAACTGTCGGCAGCAACTGAAGATTGGAGAATGTTGAAGAATGGTGAGAATTCACTTACCTACGTATGTGACATCTGGCAATATTATATAGAATTTATTATATTCTATTGTATATATATATACTGTATATATACAAATGTGTGTGTGTGTGTGTGTGTGTGTGTGTGTGTGTGTGTGGGCAACAGGCACAGCCGATGTACAACCATGTCAGTAGGACCTATTTGCATCATTACACCACCACTTCCTGGCTGGTTAAACAAAAACAAAAAAAAAAGATCAGGTGCAAGCCAGGAACACATCGATCTGTGCCAGCGTCCGCCCACTGTGCCAGGGATCTGATTTGGCTGCTGGTGTTTTTATGTCCCCCTGGGCTGCGCTGGCTTCACATCGAGGTAGGGAGAGGAGCCGTCTTTTCAAATGGAAATGCAGCATGAGAGATCGCAGACATTCAGACCACGAGTGTCTAATGGCTATCTGATTGACTGACTGAGCAAAGACAGGAAGAGAGGGGAGAATAACAAGCCTGTCT
Organism: Aeoliscus strigatus; assembly: GCA_901007665.1. Classification (NCBI taxonomy): domain Eukaryota; kingdom Metazoa; phylum Chordata; class Actinopteri; order Syngnathiformes; family Centriscidae; genus Aeoliscus; species Aeoliscus strigatus. The sequence goes on along the minus strand of CAAKHB010006051.1, from coordinate 9,741 downwards.
GCCTATTGGCTTTCAGGAGCACTCAAATATATGTTGAGCATGTTTTTGCATGCTTATCAGCCCCTGTTGTGTGTGTGTATTCTTCTGTATTCCCCTTCTGCCTTTTTGCCCGTGGCGCTAATGAAGGCTACTTACACTGTAATGAGAGATGTGGTCAGATAATGGAGGGGGTAATTACGATAGCGTGTAGCAGCCGCTGGTTAAGAATTACATTATTGATCGGGCAGATGCAGCAGCATGACACGCCAGGGAGGGACGAAAACCCAAGAGGAGGGGGGGAATCAGCTATTCAAACAGATGTCTGTCTGACTTCAAATGAAGGTAGAGCTGTTGGGCACACAGATAAACGTGTGTGTGTGTGTGTGAGAGTGTGTGTGTGTGTGTGTGTGTGTGTGCGTGTGTGCGTGCTACAGCTAGTTAGTCATATCACACACACATGTTTTATGAGCTGTTTTTAGCATTTTAAACTGCTACCTCTGATTCTATGAGAGTTGTGTGTCATTTTTTAAAATGTTTGTTCTGTGTATGTTGTTGTTGCTCATGTTTGTTCTATTTTTGTGGAATTCTGGGAGCCCCCCCACCCCCCACCACCACCTCCCCGCAGGTGGTGATATGATACCACCCTTTAACTGGCTGTGGGTAGAGCATGATGAGAAGGCCGGCCATCAGATAGCATCATTGACCTCAGTTTGTGAGGTCAAACTGAGGTCGGTGCTCTCTGCTGCAGCCTGTGCCTTCTGTCTCACCCTTTCATCAACGACCACTTGCATCTTTGTATGTTCATTCATTTACAGTCAATTGCTGGCATCAGTCAAACTCTTTCATGGGACCCTTTGGATGTAGATGATTTCTACCAAAGACTCCATGAGTGACCTGATCAAATATCACAACAGCAGTGATGGTGGATGAGCGAATGAATGAGCATGTTCACACACACCACCGATATGACATGCATCATCTTCACCCACAACCTCTTGTCCCAAACAGCCATCAATGTAGTGGATTGATTTCCTCTTAGACAGCAGCTGGAAGACAGAAAAAAAAATCAATACAATCAATTCATCGACCTGGGGAAGAGAAAGGACACAGCTCGGGACTGAAGCAGGGCAAGCAGGACTGATGTTGGAATACTAACTTGAACATGGAAAAGCAGAACAAATAAGAGTGGAGTTGTGGGAGACAGCAAAAAGCATGAAACTGAAGCGTCACACGCTCGATTGTGATTCTTCCTGCAGCGTCCCAATGTTCACACACTTCTTCACGAGCACAGTGTTAAACAAAGACGTGATGTGAACGGACGAATGAGTGGAAAGGGTTCAGTCAACGTAATGTCATCAACAACCTGCTTAGTTTGACAGCAAGAGTGAAGACTGCAGGACAGTGTGAGTCCTCTCTTTCTTGGTTTGTGAGAAGCCCATTACTTACCAAAATCATAAAGTACAATAGATGGTAGTTTCTACAGTGCAGGGAAGGAAATGGAAGGAAATACATAAGATTACACCATCATGGACAACTAACATTTCATTGACAGAGCATTCAACCAAATGATGACGGAAAAACCAAATACAGTTCAGTGACTTTCACAAAAAAATACCGGCAGCAGTCAATGAGAAACAGAGGGGCTTAGTGTTCAGGAAGCTTCTTCTCTCATTAGTGTGTGTGTGCTGCTGCTTCACGTAGACTTCGAGAGAGATTATTGATTGAGCCTTGTACAACGTTGTCTCATTCCTCCACAAAAGCTCAGCATGTTCCCAGAGTGGAACAGACCATCAGGTGACCAACAATGTCCTCAAAGCCACAAATACTCGAAATGATACCTAATGACCCCATCCTTTCCCCTGAGTCCAGCCCTTATTTTATTGTCCAAAGCTCGGCCTAAGCCTGTTACTGGCAACTCTCCGGTGACTTGCTTTAGACCTGGATTATCCTCAGCCTGTCTGCTCGGAGCAACACAACCCCTCTTTCTCTTGGGTTAGGGTTGACAGAACCATACTGACAGCAGCTCAGTGAGGTCTAGCATGTTCTGTTTGGACAGTGCCCAGGTCAAAGCAGCTAGCCTCCTGTCCTAGTCCAACCCTGCAGGTTCCAGCTGACGGCCAAAGGTTCTCTGGTACCAATCAACAACACATTCAACAACTAACAACACATTCGACATTCAACAACAACATTCATTCATCACCTGACAATGTCTGCTGGAAATGTGGACAAAGGCAGGGGCTTTCCTACATGTGCTATGGGAATGTAGTCTGATACAACCATTCTGGGTAAAGGTAAGTCTCTGGAGATACAGATTCCTGTCTTCCCAAAAGAATGATTATTGGGTGACCAAACACAAATATTGGGAGTGTTAAGACATGACTTTGCAGTTACAAAGGTCGGGGTGGTCACAGCAGACAGAATTATCCTCAGGTTATGGAAAGGTACATCTGCACCAGACTTTAAAAAATGAACAACGCCAAATTCCAGAAAGAGGCATCTCATCCCCCTTTGTGTGTCCTATTACCTAGTGTGTGTACTTGATCTGTTGTAGACAAACAAGTGAAACACAGAAGTACATATCTTTAAGCAGTAGCACTTTCTGACTGAATCACTTGCCAAACTTCTGTGCAATAACATGCTACATCAGCCATTGCTGCAAAAGAGCCTGCGTCTAAATGTCTGAGCCATTAGTTGTCTCCTCGTCATAAACGCACTGCACAAGACGTTGTGGCACAATGTGACTGACACAAGCCTGTTAAAACCTCATTAAATCTCCATTCTTACAGTAACTGCTGGACATTGTGGTCAAGTAAATTGTGCTACAGTTTGCTAGTGTGGTTACAGGCTTAATGGAGAATGCCCCGAACCTTTCAACACTGAGAGGAAGACCAAATGACGGTCCCCCGAGCTTTATTTTAATGCACATAATCAAACCGATACGATTAAGCACATCTGTTTTGAAAACGTGCCCAACAATCACTTTTGATTGAATAATTAGTCAACCAGTGGTTCTCAATAGTATTGCTGTATCTTTGAAAGTCGTGGTATTGTTCGAAGACTAGAAGAGATCCTGACGTGTACGACGTGCCACAAAACAGAACAGCACAACAAACCAGGTTGAACAGCACAACATGACAGGTTGAGGACTCAACCTGTCATGTTCAGACATTACTCTTTGTGATTTTGTTAGCTTAGCATTTCAAGCTACTATTGGGCCACATCCCCCAGCCACAGACACGCCCCACGTGGGTTCCCAATGGCAGCTCGCAGCTGATTGGTTATAACATTTGAGACTGTGCAACGTGACCATTCAACATTTGCCACATCTGGAACAACCAGCAGGAATCTTATGGACCGTGGTTTGGAGTGTCAAGTTAGACACAGTTGAACAGCAGGAGGTGAGCGGTCGGAGGAAAATGGGCTTTTGTAATTGAAGTTGATGTTCAGCCCACTGAACGATCACAATAAAAGCCACTTCAGCTGCTGTGTGCCGTACGTGATGATATGCTGCACCGACAGCTTTAGGCAGACACATGACTGCAGTAGCCTCATTTCGCATAAACCATGGGGGGGGGGGGGGGGGGGGGCTATTTT
>CAAKHB010006050.1:189208-211623 GCA_901007665.1 Aeoliscus strigatus | reverse complement strand
TTCAAGCTGCAATCTAAAGTATTGTTGAAAACAAAAAGAGTTGAATGGCACTAGAAAATAGAATTTTAGACATAAGAACAGCCAGCTTTGCCGTTTTCCTGCAACATACACACTGGATTTGAATTACAGGTACTGAGAATATCTTGACAGTAGAAACACACCAATTCCATTCCATCCATTTGGAGGAGACGTAACAAGCTGTAAAACTAATGAAAGTGAAAGTTTTCATGTCTGGCTGTAATGATCTCCCGGATGAGTTTATCAAACATGGCAGGTGAACAAAATAGTACAACCGCAATAGACAATGACCAAGAACAGAGGTGGTACAACACAGTGGAGACAAATGTCTGGGCATCATTCAAAGTGAAAGTAGGTTTTAGTGATGCAGCCCCAGAGACTCTAAATGGTCAATATTTGACATTTACCTGTGTTGGATTACTCTCATGAATCAGTGCACGTGTTTCATCATTTTAGTTCTAGTTATCACTACTTCATTTCTTCTTGGAGGACACAAGGAATGTGTTGGCTCTGAACACAAAGATGTGCAAATCTTTCAATACTGTCCAGACATGCATCTCTCATTATTACCTTTTACCTCATTACCAGTTTTTCCCCCTGAGTGAAAATAAATTATGTCTGTGTGTGATTCATTTGACTTAAAAGGTTGAGACAAACAAATCAATCATCCTCGTCTCGACTGCTGACTGGACAGGAAAAGGATGCAATAAATCTCAGTGTGGATTTGGACCTGTGGAGAGAGAAGTGACATGTTGCACGAAACAGGTTCAGACATCTTCACCAATGTGATGTCACATCTAGTCAGGAATCTGTTCTTTCTGACCTAATCTGAGAGTCAATCTTGTCCCAGGTTCAAGCAAAGATTCTGAAATCGTCCACTACAGGTCTCAGCCTGGAACCTTTGATCATCAGATGTGAGGACATGTTTGATCTGAAAACCAGGACTTCTTGATTTCAGCTGACAATGATCTCTATTATCACATTGAAGCAAAGGGAGGGAACAAAAGACTAATGACACTGTACAAGAACAAGTTATGGGTTTCCCAAGAGTCTAACAAAGACCTGAGAGCTTGATCTGAAGCAGTTATTTTAACAGCATGTCATCAGCGTTTACAGAGGCCGTGAACTACTTTAATTCCACGACGCGAGCAGACCGGTTGGAGGTCATCTCATTGTGAGCAAACTGCCCCTCTTCTCCTGCATCAGTGTTATCTCACAGCATTGTATGGTTTGTGTTGCAGTTTATGGTTACACTTTACGTTACAGTAGATGGACCCATATGTACACATGAATTTAAATATTTCTATGTATCGTAGATCTCGGTTGCTATTGTTCTATAGCAGCGTGGAAGTAAACCAGCACTTGATAACCTGATAAACGTTCCATACAATTGCTGATATCTTCAAAGTATTTAATGATTAGATGAGACACTGCACGGTCGCCCTCTGATCCTTCGACATGGAACCCTCTGCCTTCGACATGGAACCCTTGACGTCACAACAGGGTGAAAATACAGGACTCCTCGTTTAACCACCGGACAAAGCAACTATACCAACAGACACTGTATATATGTACATGTGTATGACTAAAGATACATGATTCATTTCCAAGTGGGTAAACATTCACTGCACTCTTCACTCTCTCCAGTGGCTTGTACAGTATATATTTAAGGCATAAACAAAGTAGGTGGCGCACCTCCCTAGGGCCCTCCAAACAGCCTCAGGAAATAAGAGTTAAATAATATTAGTTATCAGGTTTCTTTGTGTGCGTATGTATTAATCTGCTTTTGTTTTCTTTGTCCCTGTCAGTGTTGTCATGGCAACAAGACTAGGTGCTTCTAAGTCTGTAAACATCCAAAAGACACACCGCGTTGGGAAATCTGGCCGAATTTCGGAATCTTGTCAGTAGCTGTGCAGAAGATTTCTAAGAATTCAAAGACACCACTGATGCTGGAGGAGCGTTATGACAACCGAACCGGATCTGAAGTTTTAGGTCCAGAGGTGAAAAGATGAGACGAGCAGATGGACACATCAAGAGAAGAGCAAAAGCGTGGTCTGCGTCTGCATTTCATGTTCAAATAACACCTGTAGTTTTAACTAAATTCTCTGGATCATCTCAAGGTGACAGCTCAGTTCCTCGGATTGGACGCAGCAAACTTGTAAAAGCTGCTCTCACACACAGAGAAAGAAGAGAAACGAATGCAGCCTCAGCTTCTTTACAGGGCTCCAGGTGTGCCCTGCATATTTAACTGAACCCAACAATGAACAGGATGTAAATCCTGTGGGAATCAGGTAGTAATGGGTTCCTCTACGAATGGACCATAAGTTGTAGGATTTCTGTCTAGACAACACTGCAGGTCTATTGGCACAGGGTTAGTATTAACTGAGGTAATATTCCAGGACCCTTTCACAAGTCATGGTAATCTTTACTGACAGTGTGTGATGATTACCGACATGGCAAATTTGGACGGCACTAAAATATCTGGTAATTATTACTTTACCCCACGTTCCTTGGTAAAATAATCCACAGAACAAGTCACATGTGATGACACCAAAGCTGTGGTGGCACATATAAATAGCAAATAGGATTGTGTGTCTGCAGAACAAGTACAGAACAGGGTTAACTGCTGCTGTCAGCGTCCTGTGACGTGGTGAGGGCTGACTGTTCATTTCCATAGATCCAAACAACACACACACAGGAGCCTCAAGTCATTTGGCGCTGACAGGTGATGCGTTTTCCTCAGGCACATACTATAGTCAGACCTGTCAAGGTCCATATTTCATCTCTGCAGCCTGTCAGAGCAATTTCTCCCAAGTATCAAAAAGAGTCAAAAACATTCTCTGCATCTTTCAATGAGCTGTCCCTATAGTTTATACAACATACGGAGACGTGACATGGAACGGTGCACTGAGTGACAGCAATAAGATGGAAGTATAAAGGCTTCGACACCTCACAGGTAAATGTTCCTCATTGTGGGAAGTTGCCTTCCTGCCAACGGTGAGAAGAGCCACACAATGCACCGTCATGTCTGTGGGCTGTGGCCGGCGTGAAACAAATCCTACATATCATGAAGAGCTGAAGGGTTCAAATGCAGCAATGAATTTTGGCCCAAATAAAAATACATTTTTATACCTCTATAACTTTTGTTGTTGATTCTTCAGTGTCTGTTCAATTACAGCCTTGAAGGAAGCAATAATGATTAAAAAAAAATCAAATCTCAATTACAGCATGCATTTCCTCTTTGGCATCTTTGCATGACCATAGTAAGCAGATGTTGGCGCAGAACGTCGTAACAATAGAGTAGAGAATACGGGAGTCTCTATTCCCAGAATGGATCTGCATCTATTGAGGCGTTGGAATTGGAATGCAAAGGCATCACAGCAGTAACGGAATCGTCTCTGCTTTCTGTCCTCACTGCAGTCGTATATGACAGTGATTATCTACAATTAAGAGACAGCAGGAGCTAAAGAAAGAAGCACAAATCCAAAGTAAAAAAATGATTTTTTCTTTTTGTCCCAAAAGGATGACATGACCAGGGAAAAGAGGACATCTGGTCGCCCTAAAGTTATCATATGCTGTACAAGAAGAAACTAGTCCATGCATTTCCTGAAACTCAAACTAACTTAAACATTTCAGGTCATCTTGGACGTCAGTTTTAAAAATAAACTTATACGGTGCTCATCTGTTTCATTTATCACACTGGGACAAGCCTCTCTTCAGAAGTGGGTTTAGAGGGATTCACAATGAGCCAGTTTGGGTCATTCCTTTTTTTTTTCCTTCTGCAGCTTTTATGCTGTGCGATCAGGCCCAGGTTTCTAATGAGCCCACCGTCCCCAGGGGTTGGAGGCGTCTCTTTAGTGCCAGAATAGTTTATTTTAATTCCTGCAGCACGATGAAAAAACAGGTCGATAAAGCAAAGTGAGAATACTCAAACTACAAACCGATCAAGTGGTTCAGTGCCAGTACGTATCTGGGGATCGCTCTCGGGTTGGCTCACAGTTACCACCTCGTAATGTCAGACAGACACGGAGTGAGAGCAGTTTGTTTGTTTTCGTTTTTGGACCGTGTTTCACATCCTCTTTCTCCACTTCACTGCATCTGTAACAGCTTGTTTCAAACAAAAAGAGACGCAAGCTAAACCTGCTCTTGTGTGAATTATACCTTTTTTAAATATGGATTCAATATTTGGAGCCATGTCCACCTTTACATGTAAAGTTTCAATTTGAATTTTATGTCAGAATGCACCTAACTAAAGGTGAAACTTGAGTTGTGAAATAATCTTCAATAATTCAACATCAGCCTGACCTGGGAAAAACAATATAAATGACAACGTATCAATAGTTTCACTGTGGCATCCTGAACACACGTACACAGACACACACACACGGGGAGAACCAAATGACGAAGGTACAGGGCAAAGTCCAGGGAACAGAGACTAATGAGGACATTTAAAACACATTTCCTTCCTATTACTATGAGCTATGTGAGGTTGCCAGACAGAGCAATCGGAAACCATCGACAGACTGAGTGAACGGGAACAAGTCTACAGAGGTTTGTCACTTTTAATCAGAGCAGACTGTCACTCTGGTCATAGCCAACCCTCCATTCTATCAACTGAGAATTTTTCTTGAAGATGAGTGAATATCTATCGATCTAGTTTAAATTTAAAGTGGTTTAAAATGTCCCTTTGGACCGTGTTTTAAAAAAAAATACACATTTGGACAAATGTCAGTTGACTGCAAAATGAAATGCATAGAAAGAATTCGGACCGGGAAACCCAGAAACAGCGGAGCTCTGTGCTGACACCTGATGCAGAGTGTGTGTCTGTGAAGCTCATGTCAGGCCACAGCTACAGTACAACTAGAACAGATGAAGCATCTGACTCAACATCAGGCAGCTCTTTAATATCCAGACTGGGCCTTTACAGTTCCACATCCCAAATCCTCACAGGTTTCTGTCCTCTCTGCCTTTACTCTTCTTCTCTTCATTGCATAAACATCAGGTCTCCAGTTATAGGTGTGTCACATGCGCCAAATATTAGAGATGTCATGTCCTGTCGAGGCTTTGACGCGTGTGTCAAGTAATTCAGGAAGTTTGGTAAAGCACATATTGAGGCACATTTTGTCGTCTTCTGACTTTGTCGCACGTTATTTCGCAACCTCTTCCACACCATATTAAGTTCCTAATTTATGTATCGGCATCACAAACATTTAATCCAAAGCTTCACACACCAAAGTCACAACCAGTCCACACATGGAGCAGTAGAGCAAATGAAGCACCAAGAAGCTTCTGGTTGTGAGTGAACCAAATGCTTCATGAAGCTTCATTATCACCATGACGACGAAATATGCCATTGATCGGTTGTGATTTACTCTTTCATGAGCATCTGATGAATTATTGGGTTTATAATTTCTTATTTAATTCTATTATTTTCACCTCAAAAACAAAATTGCATGATGACGTACAGCAGACCTGCGCGTGCTGGAAGGTGGTGGGACTTTTCAAGTGAAAGCAAAAATAGATTCTTACTTTCTGCTGCCAGTGGTCTAATCAGCTCACCTCTTGTAGCAGCAGCCTCTGAATCAGTGAGGAGGAACAGCAGCCTGAGTCACCTGTCACCAATCAGGCCTCAGTCAGTGGGTCATCCGTTTCTACGGTGACATCAATGTCCTCTGGATCAAATGCATAAATATCCAGCAACAAGCAAATCCAGGACACAACGGAGCCGCTGACATCTACACCACCTGAATACAGACTGTACGTAACTTCCTGCGAAAGAAAAAGACACCTGATCCAGCGCACGTACATGAACACAGAGGAACACACACATACCTCTGCTGAGGGACTCGATGTTCAGTTGCGCTGGTTAATTAAACGTTACAGCGGCCTGACGTTCGCTCATTCATACACCAATGGAGGCTTCCTGCTGCCATCCCCATTGGGAGCAGCTTTGGGTTCAGTGTCACTTCAATATGTGGACAGTCTGACCCTTCAGTCACTGTACAACCACCCAACTGAGCCACAGCCATCTATTTCATTAAAAAAATAAACAGATGCTTGTAAAGAAAGTTGGAAGTTTGTGTAAAAATATTGTTTTGTAAGTTATAGTTTAGATTTATACTGAGTAACACTAGTACGTATGTATCAACAACCTGCAGAAAAATGTAGCTCGACGTATGTCGAGAACACAGCACACTTTATTTGTAACGTTAGACCCCAGACGTTTGTCTCCTTCACAGACTCACCACTGAACAGCACCAAAGCCATCAGGCCCAGCAGTGTGAGACAGACACCATATGTGACCTATTTTCCCCATAATGAAATGCACCAGAAGGTTATTTTCTGCCTGTTATCAGACACACTTCCCAAAGTTTACCACGACAAAATAAGATCATCCATGAAAGTAAACACTATTGGTCATCACCTTCCTATGCACTCTCAAGGAAACGAACCATTCAGACAATGTTCCTGCCACCAATAATTTCATTCATAAAAATGTTCTAATTTAAGTGCGTTTGATATTTGGTATATGCAAAAACAATGTGCTGAACTGAAGAAATGAATTACAATTGAAATCACTCCATTGCTACTGATAATAGATGGAGAGGTTCATAATGGTGTGTAGATTTTATATTGCTTCATGAAAAATATAGAAAAAAAAGAATAGTCCAAATATACAATACAAATTATCAAACACTCAATGACCAAACAAACAAAAAGGTGATCATTAAAATTCACACAATTTCCACAACACTGAAATCAACCATTGAATTTATAATACACAATTCAAGCCTACATACCTCATTCCACAACCAAGGGGGCTGAAATATTAGAGGACCTTCGAGGTTTAGGTCTTCTTAGGGACAGTCATCTTCCTGATGAACCAATAGGAAGAGCTCAGCATGAAAATCAGTAATGATATAATATATTGGAGAAACCATATAATTACATTCAAAATATACATACTCCATGCAAAACATGAAAGCCATCAACCAAAGAAGAGGTGAGCAGCATGCCACTCTACAGCAGACAGCAAGTGACGGCAGTGGAAAATAAAGGAAAGCCCAGGTGGATCTTGCTCCCTTAATAGAGGAAAACACAGGTGGACCTTGTCCCTCAGACGATCACCTCCTCCCCTTCCTATGATCACATCTCAGCTGACTCCACACAACAATAGTCAGTCTGAGCCAACCAGCTGTCCTTCACAGATGTATATTTATACAGCACTTCTACCGTAGCACTCAATATGCTTTTCACTGAAAGCATTTTACAGTGTCAACTCACCACTTCATCCACTTTCCTGCATGAGGAGAAACTAGAGGTCAAATGTCTCGCTCAAGGACGCTTTGACGCAGCGGAGCTGGGGCGCGAACTGGGAACCGATTACTGGACCACTATATGTCCTCAGCCACACACCCTGTATACCCTGTGTAAGGATATTGTTCACAGCACAAACTCACAATAAATACGATAAAAACCTTTTTATGTCAAAGCGGGAACTAGCCGTGGAATGTGAAAGTAATTAAAGATTTAAATCATTAATAGGACTTAGTAAATGTGAGATAATGGGGTGGTGTAACATTTAAGGGGAAAGTCATCCAAAAAATTGAATATAAAAAAGTAGAAAATGCACTGATGCTTTCTATTTTTTCTTTTTTGCTTTTCCCTTATTATTTATCCAAATCCTTTTTATTGAAACCAGGAAGATGTGCATTAATTTTATGCTGCTTATGTTTGTGAACATGTGTGTGCTTTTTACATCTTACTGATGTTTTTATTCAGGCACAGCACAAAAAGGTTTTATTGTACTTGTACAATGACAATAAAGTCCCTTCTCTTTCTATGCTGTTCTCTTCTGCAGCCGTTGTGCAGCAAATTAGTTCAAATTCAGTGAGCCAAGAAAACACCAGAGAAATAAAAAGATGTTTAGAAAGCAATAAAACAACATCAGCATAACCTTAACAGCTCATTGCGTATGAGGGCAGTGCTCAGAAATTGCTTTAAATTGAGTCAAGATTGATGCTCCCTCTTGTTGCACAGGAAATCAATACTGGAAGATATGAGCCAAAGTTCCAAGTATCAGCGATAAATAGACATGACTGAGTCATTTTCTTGGTGACTTATTAATCAGGCCCGTGAGTCGAGTCAAAAAATGAATCCTAAACCAGCCAATATGAGATTAGTTAAATGGACAGGTTCACAAATGAAGTGGGGGCACTTTATATTTTCAGGTATAAAACATTTGCACACACTAACAATCACAAAGGAGCACACATGAAAATAGTTTGTATTCCTCCTTTGGCAAGGCTCCTAAAAATTATTTAATGCCCATTATTGCAGAGGTCTCCTTTTCAATTAGGGGGAAGGTCAGCACTGTCAGGAGGAAGCTAATGAAACACAAGCATGGGTTTTAATGAGGAGCACCAGCACAGTGACACCGACAAGCTCTTTGCTGTGATCAAATTGAGTTAAAAAAAAAAAAAAGAAAGAAAGAGAAAGAAAAAAATTAAAAATACAGCGTTTGACGGATAGAGAGAACCGTGGCTGAGTGAATTCAGTTTGACCAGTTGTTTCTGAGGGGCTAGTGTCAGTTAACCTCTGAAAATGTCCGCCCCTCGTTCACTCTTTCAAATGAAATATAGTGAACATGACGTGGTGCGTTAATCATTCTCATGAATGGCATTAAACCTCTAGATCCTTTTCCATTTAAGAGATAGAAACCCTATTCAGCCCAGCCTGGGTTCATCTCCTCCTCATGTTGAGAGAAGAGCCAGCATGATGCATTGAACCTGAGATATTTATTTCTGTCACCGAGATTTCTGCAGTTTATTAGCAATGCGGCCCTTCTCTTTGCCTGCTGTGCCCACCAGACTCTCAGGACAGACAGCACACCTGGTTTTAAAATTATTCAACCTGGATACAAATGTATTTTATCTTGGTTGCACTACCAATAAGCTGCATGGGACACAAACAATAAACAGGCCACGGAAATACTTCATCTTCTACATGAATTGAATGTACTATTTTCTTTTTCTGTGTGTTCAAAGGATAAAGAGACATTTTTTCTGCATCATCCTGTGTCCGTGGGGTTCAACACTCATTGTGTCATTGTGGCCTCCTACCCTCAACATGTTGGCCCCCATGGGGCAGTTGGGGTTGGGCACCTCCAAGGGCACCTCAATGTGAAAGTGTAGGAGGAAAATTCTGCTCCTGTCTGCCAATTCATCCACAAATGTGGTTCTGGGATTCCTGCCAAGTGTATTGTGCCAATTGAGTGGATCAACCCAGTGACCTGCTGGTCCCAAACCGCTTCTCAAACCACCTTGGCCCCACGCACTGATGACTAAGCATCAGTGGAGTATTTAGCAGTTCAGTGTCTTGTGCAAAGACACCTCGACTTAGACTCCAAGGAAATGAGATTTGACCCAGGAATGACTGCACAACCCGAGTCATGGCCACCCCCCGAAAGCAAATCGGAATATTAAAACCTCTCCCATAATCGACCTTTCTTCTCAGGCCTATGAAGGCCAGTAAAAATATTCAGCATTAAATGGTGCAGCTTCTTAAGTAGGGTTTTTACTGATAAATTAGATATATCAGGAGAAAAAGATGCTTATGTGGACGATACGCGTCTTGGGAGGTCATTAGAAGAAGCTGAGTAATTCAGCGAATAAGCTTGTGGAGAGGTCAGCGCAACTCCTCTTTCTACATGCCTGCAGGAAATCAGACTACATGAGCTCCGCAGAAAGCTCCAGCCACCTGACACAGAGATCCAGTGGGATAAAGAGCGACATGATACAAGTTGGAAAACTGAGAAAGACAAAAAAAAAAAAAAAAAACGCACGGAAATTCAATTAAGCCGTAGCTCAAAGCATCTGATAAGTTTATGGAAATGAAAGTTAGATGTAAATTAGTTGTCTGTCTGGCCCTGCACCACATCACAAGGGGCTGAAATATATTGCATTCAAATTAGCTGCCTCGGAAAACTCAGCATCTCCGCCTAACAAGCCCCAAAACAGCATTACAAGAAATCTAGAGAGTTCACTGCATATTTTAAAGGAAATTACATATTATCTGCTCACTCTTAACATCTCACCTATTGATGTAAAAATATTCATCTCCACAATCATGTGTGGTTACCACTCCTCTGCAGTACAGCCATTACAGCGCAAAGACACTCTGGAGGTTACATCAATATCTTCTGATGAATTCTTTATTTGAGCAAGCCTCCTTTTACTTTCAAGCACACAGCTGAAGTTCAACTGAAGCAGGCTGTAGTGGATGTACCCTAGGGTATCTGCAAGCAGTTGTTGCAGAGCACACTGACATCTTGTGGAAGATGAGGGCTAATTCAGTCATCAGTCTGATCTTTCTCTAAATTGATGGGAAACAAAACCCTGCTGAAGAACCTTCTTTTGTGCATAAGACGCAGCATTTCAGAGTTCCCTCTGAAATGGGATGGAATCAGGTCAAACATTGGATATGAATGCACATTTGAATTTATTTCAAATATTCATCATAGGTTCAGGAGGAGAAAATTTAACATCCAAGGTAAAACTTCATTACTGTCCATTTGTTGTGGGCGATGCAAGTACAGTATTTGACATGTGCAGAGACAGAGCTGGTCACCAGGGGGAGTAGTGGTACCCACAACCAAAACACAAGTCAACTTTCTATTTGCTTTTAAGTAAAACTGAAACCCCAACATATGACTGGAGGGGCTAAGGGTTGTTTGGCTGACTAATATTTCACATTTATTCACTTAAACACTGAAAAACTTTGGAGCTGCTTATTCATGCATTGAAGGAGAGCGTCCAGAAACTTCTGCAGAGAGAAAAACATTGACTGATTCCGACTAAACACCAACTGATTCAACTCATTGTGCTAAAAGGCAATCTCTCTCTCTCTCTCTCTCTTTCTCTCTCTCTCTCTCTGAGGGGTTGTGGGACAGGCTGATGTCAGTTTAGAGGTTTTGTTGTCTCCGGACAGCTGCTGAGCAGATGCTACCTTGAGATGGTGGAGTCGGCATGTGATTGTCTAGAGGAGGTTGTGGCAGCACTAAGCTGTGAGAAACCACTGTGACTGGACTCCAGACTGGTCATAGAGCCCCTGGAAGATATGATGAGACATGAGAGAGAGAGAGCGAGAGAGAGAGAGAGAGAGAGAAGTACTTAATTAGTTCCAAGGATAATTCTTGTGTTACAGCAAGACAATAACATTTAGGGGAAAAAAGTACCTCAAATATCTATTTATACATATAAATACATATACACAAATACAGAAGGGTGTTTGTTAGTTTTTATAAATATAAATATATAAATATAACAGTTTGACATGTTATTAGAGATCATTGGTGGCACTGACTGATTTGACTATAAAAGCTTCACCGTCCATGGATCTCTGTGTGTGTAAAGCACATTTCAGCACGTTTGCAGAAATATCATTGATTTGTTTATACATAAATCCACACAACAGGACTACAGCCCACATTTAAAAGAATTGTCAGTATAACACAAAAGATCAACCAAAACATACACAGACACACAACCATTGCAAAGTAAAGAAACCGACCTGAAGTCATGGGAGGCCAGCACCTCAGTATAGTACATGATTTTACACTTGTGGGAGGAGACCTGCAGGGAGGCCAGCACATCATCCACACAAGGCAGGCTGGAGGCTGAGCTGGCCGGGGAGCTGTGGTAGCGCCACTGGAGGATGTAGAACCCAGGCCAGCGTGTTTCGTGAGAGCCCTGTTTGAACATAGCAAAGCAGCAAGATCAATACCGAACCAACTGCAGGGATGGAGGATTCAAGGTTTCCATGAAACATACCGAACACGACGACAAGCTACCGGGGAAACTGTACAAACTACACAAAAGTAAATCTGCAGTTTTACTTTGTCTATTTTTTGAGTTGTATTTCTTTTTGCTGTCGCTCCCTGGGGCTCACCTGGACACTTTCTCTTTCCCTGCAGGTGAGAGCTGTCTCCACCAGGCTGTAGTCCCGCCCCAGCTCCCAGCTCTTGTCGATCAGCTGGGAATTAACAGCACCAAGCGATGGGATGCCGTGGGTTCCAAGTGTGTCCCTCTTAGCCGGCTGAGGGGCCTTCTTGGAATGGTACATGTTGAAAATGACATCTCCTTTAGACACGTCAAAGTCCCAAGTGATGACGGATGAGGCCTCTGTGATCTCAATTAGCATCTGCAGAGGGATGTAAGAAGATGAGAAGTCCATCTCTACTGCAATATAGATTTGCTCCAGCTGGAGGCACCCTCATACTTAGAATGTTATGCAGACACTGCACACTCCTGGTCTGTTTACTGTTTGTCCCTTCCTGTCCATTAATTCAAATGTGGCCACTGCAAACATTGAGAACATACCTCGTATGGAGCTCCTTTGAAAACACTGGCGCTCTTATAAATGGATTCAGTCAGAAATTGTTTATCCTCGTTCTCCAGATCATCTGCTGTCCTGTACAGACACTTCGGAACCATCCCTCCCTCTGGTATGTCACACTGGAGAGCAGCAGAAGGAGGAGAAAATTATAGACTAGTGGGAAATCTGATAGAATTTTAGCTCTTGACACACGTGATTTTCCCTTTGAAGTTCCATCCTGGTGATGAAACTGACACTGCACATCATCGGTAGGGAAGAAACGATCATGAATCTACATTTTGATGGATCTGAGTGTGGCAGAGACATAAAATCAGGCCCTGCTGAGCGTTATTTTACGGTGTCTGCTGATATAATTTCCTAAACCTCACCATGCTGTCCCCTCCCAAGAAGTCGGGGATGACGGCTCTGTCGATGTAGTTCACCAACCCTCCTGGACCCTGGTAATCATTTCCAGCATAAACAAGGAACTTCCTGCGGGTGTTTTCATCAATCAGCGGACTGACCTGATCGTCAGAGAATATGAAAGAGGTCAAAATGAACCATGGAAAAGAGAATGAATGGAATCTAGGAAATAGAATCTCATTGTTGTTTTTAATTTGTTCTGTTTGTGTAATACCTTATGTTGGTGTGCTTATTTTTATTCTTTTGATGAACTGCAGATTGATTTCACTCATTACAATTCACTTTGCCCTGCATGACATCTTCAGTGGTTGAGATTAGTTTTTTTCTCCTTCCCCCCCCCCACATTCCATCTTTGTTCATCATTTGATCATAATCATGCTGGATTCATTGAGTTAAGAATGTTATATGAGCGTAACGGCTGCTCACACCATACATGTTATTCATCACACCCCTCTGATGCTGAGTGCTTGGGAAGTATTTAGCTTGTTCATGACGGTACAAACTGAATTGTCTCAGGGGATACATTTTTCTTCTGGAATCCGAATCTCAATTCTCACCAGGGTCCAGAGCACTGGAAACACTCTGGGTGCCCTGAGGATGAGCAGGCGTCCCAGCGTCTCGGGGTAGTTGGCCTCCACTGCTTCGATGATTTTCAGCAGAGCCTTCACTCCAGGTGTCCAAAGGTGACGCATGTTCAGACCCTCCAGATCCACCAGACATGTCCAGCAGCTTTGACACAGACGGCTCGTGAGCCATTAATCAATGAGACCGGTGGAAGAAAGAACATTCAGGCACCTGATGGGGCGACCGAAGACTCGGGTGTTTTCCTCACAGTGCCTCAGTCCTTCCTCATTGATGGACAGAACCTGAGTCATCAGGGTGAAGCATGAATGCTGCAGCGTTAGAGTGACACAAGTGTGAGTGTGTTCATGTCACCTGTCTTAATAGCTCCTCCTCCGTCAAGGCTCGCACCAAACCTTTTGTGTCCATTTGACCCAGACGCAAAATGTACAAAGGTCGACCGTCTAAACACACACACACACACACACACACAAACACAGTCAGTTATTAAGTCAGAATCAGAATGATGAGGTAATTTTCTGTTGATTTCTTCACTTGCGTTGACTATTTCTCTACTTACAGCGGTCGATTGACCATTTCAACATCTAAACTAGCGGTCAAAAGCAACGACCCTTTTTCAAACACATCTTCAAAGTACACTTTAGACTGTGTGGACCTCATCAATGCAGGGAATTAATTCATTATTGCTGTTGGCATAAAAGCAGGAACCCCTGAGAAAAACTGGAAATGAGAAGGTGTAGGAACATTGGCGAGTATCATCAAGTAGCACTGTGCCTCTGTCATGGTGGTGCCAGCCTCCAGAGTAGTAGTCTTGAAGCAGTTGTGGTCGTTCCCATGTGTCTAACAGGAAGTCCACCTGGTGCTGCTTCCTCCAGGTGAGCGACTGGCACAAAAGCTCCCTGGCTTTGTCGAAGTTGAAATCTCTAGCACTCAGAAAGCGCAGCACATGCTGATCCTTTGGAATCTGTAGGGAAAGCAGATATCTTATACAGCAAATATTTTAAATGATTGCACGTGTGAAACTGCAGTGAAAACAAACATTTGGCACATAATATCTACGTGACCTTGCCCTTGTGGGTCTCCTGGAGCCACTGGCGCAGTCGAATGAGACAGCTCTCCTGAAGAGGCGTTAAATCACCAAGGTAACGTCTGATGTAATCAGCATCCAGTTTGTCTGCCGGCCAAAGCGGTGTCAGGTTAGCAAATACTGCGAGTATCCACTGGACCCTGCAGGCGACGCAGACGCACTTCCCACCTCAGTGGATATAAACCTGCTTGGTTGCATGTTTCGTTTTGTTTTTTAACCCGAGCAAAGGAGTTGAGATAAATTGCAGGACTTTAAATTATACACACACACAGTTAAGAATAACTGAATTAGTTACCAGTATTGCAGAGAAACTAGTTATATAGAACTGTGTAATTTCATTACAAAATAAACTGTAATCAGACATATTCCTGGAGATAAATGTGTAATTAAATTACAGTTATGGAAATAATTCTGATTACAATTTTAGTTACATATGAACAGTTTCTGGAAAAACCTGGTCGATATGTTTAATTAATATTAATCTAACAGGAGTTTCATGGTAGGCTGTGTTGATGCTGCTGTAAGTTCAAACACGGACTCATCAGTTGAGCGCATTCATTCAGCATTTAGAAAAGGCATCAAACGTAATTACTCTGAAAGTCATTGAGATAGTTATGAACAGGGGAACTTTTAATTGGAACCAAAGTGACCTTCCCAACACTGCTTAGGCCTCAGATTTCTGGAAGACGGTCATTATCTCAGTCCTGTCAGTGGCAGTTAATAAAGAAAGAATGGGGGTGTGAGAGTTGTTTAGGCTTCTATCCTCCCCCACTGACCGTCAGGAGAGCTGGTTAGAAGCTCTGCATCTTTGGCCCTGCTCACAGGGATGACTCTGCCTGTCGAAGGGGGTGTCCAGCGAGGTATATATGTTATTCCCTCCTCCTCCAGCTCTCTGAGGTAGTATTCAATAATTTCTTTACCCTAAAGTACAACAACAATTTTGTTGAATGCAAAGATTCAGACGGTTGAAGTTTCTGAGTATTTTGAAAGCTGCGAACCTTTTTAATGCTGCTGGCATACTGTTTCATGGCAATCTTTTCTGCCGTGTTCTCAAAGCCAAAGAAAGACTTCATATCCAGACTGGCTGTCTGTTCGAAGCAGGTCCAGTCTTCATTGTCTGGGTGAACCTGTGGACGAGGGCAGAAATGTGTGATGTCTGTGCCAAGGCCGATGTGGAAAAAAAGGAAGTCTTTGCTATGTTGTGGAAAATTGTAATACCGCTAAGAATGTTCTAGACTTGTCGACACGCAACAAAACGTACACTAATGGAAAAGCCACTGAAGATGCTTTTAAGGAGAAATGCTGTCAGCTCTTTAGTGCTTCATAATGCAACCTGACATTCCCCCGAGACCTCACCACGTAGTTGCAGCTCTCTCGGACCATGACTCTGTTGGAAAAGGTCTCGTTGTGGACCTCGATGTGGAGCGTCCTGTCTCGGCGGTTCAGAGTGTTCTTTTGAATGAAGTACAGGTATTCCACACCAGCAATCTGTATGCAGAAAAAAAAATCACATTTCAACTAACAGCCCTCTTTCTGGATCGTCGATGGGGCTTTAAGATGACTCATCTCATTTGTTTCAGGTTTCAGTACAGTGTCAGGTTACAGTACAGTACCCGTTTAAGAAGTCGTGGGGCGTCAACATCAATCGTACAGCGCCTCTCAGTAACCTGTGTCGATCCATCCTGGCTTAGGTTCTCACTGATGATCTCACTGTCCACAAACACTGGGATTAATGGACACTTGGGGAACCTCCTCACGTACGCCTGAGACATGGACACAAAGATGTGTGTTTTTTTTTTACAAGGATTTACACTACGGTCCGTGTTTTTAGATTATATGGTCAAATGTAACACATGTGCAACGACAGTGCCTTTTTTCTTTCTTCAACAAGCAGTAATTTGTTTGACTGCCCACAGAACAGGGCAATACCATCTGTCCAAGTGAAACTAGCCTCACCTGTCAATATTTATCACATTGCCAGAAGGCCACTGCAGGCTCTGCAGAACACTGGACCTGATGCTGTGTGCGGCACCGCCTCCATCTATGCAGCAAGTAGGGCTGTTTGTGCTGACAAATCATTGACAGCTACGGTATAAGAAGTACTTACACTTCGACACCAGTATGAATAGTGGCTTGATGTCATAAAAAAGTATTCCAACTGGTCGGAAGCCCCACAACAACATAGAGGGATTATATATGTGGCGTGGAAAACCTTGGTGCCCCAGCAGCAAGTGGAGAACATCACCAGGGAGACGAAAACCTGGATAAGCTTATTCATAACTGTGAAGCTACAAAATGTCTCAGATGACCTAAATATCCATTTGGCTGAGACTGAGAGGCTTTAAACTGTAAAAAATGAATACCAGAAACCCATTCATAACTCTCTTCATGTACATATAGAGCAGAGTGTACAGTACGAGCGGCCGAATCGATAGAATAAGAATATCGATACTGAAGGGAGCAGCTGTGTAATAATATCAATGTGTCTCACTGATTACAGACTAATGTTCCTCTCAGAGCCAGAAACATTAAAGGGTTATGAGAGTAGAGAATATAAAAGACTAGAATGTGCCAGAGGAACGCTGTTTATGGCCCCAGAAGATTTTTCAGTCTATTATTAGAAAGCAACATGTTCTACCATCACATTCCATGATTACATTTTAGTAAACTTCACCTTCCTGAAACTTTCCTGGAAACACAGTTTAGATACCCCCCCATAGACGTCTATGGGAACTCTGTTGGATCTGCAGAGCAAAGAGTCTCTGTGGCGTCACAGTCTTTAATCTGCTGTGGGACTGTTGCATAAGACGCATTAATATTTAACCCAAAGTTACAAATGTAACTGCTGGATCGGACAGTGAAAACAGACTCTCGAGGACATTTTTTATCTTGACCTTTCCATATGGGTTCACGCACAGTTGAAGACGATACGACCAATCAAACTGTCAAAAAAACATTTAAATGTCATATGATAATTCATCTTTAAGGGAAGTTTCCTGCATCAAGGTGAGGTGCATTAAAAATGTAATATGCATTCGTAGTAGTCTTCAGACTACATTTATCTATTTATCAGTGTAGGAAGGAGACAGGTGACCCGAACAGGCTGACACATCTTTGTGTCAATGTCTCCTACTGAAGTAAAAGTAATAAAATTAAAAGTCATTCCTACGTGCTGTTGTCAGTTTTAGGGTCGAAGGCTCATGAATGACACAGGGCAGAGGACACTGACCCCAGGTAAGTTATGTAAAAGTATGACGCATGTGCAGTATTGTCACATGTGGGTTCAGAGGTAACAACTCACCGCCATTATTAACTCAAATGGACATTTGTAGATGCGAACAGGGGACTGGTATTGTTGAACCATGGCTGAAGCTCACTTACTGTTTCAAAACACACAGAATTACAGAGTTTAAAAAACATATTCATGTCTTGTCAGATGACCTAATGCAAATGATATGACAAAAGTACTGGATCATGGAATCAGTGCCTGAAGGTGAAGCTGACGGTCCAATTTTACAATATGAATCATAAAGTGAGAGACTGCGGATAATGTGACTGTTCAGTTAAATAATATTATTATTGAGTTTAAACTACACACACAAAGAGTATTTGACAGACTGAGGAGGAAATTACTTACATGATCTTAAATCCTGTCCAGTTGATTTATGACACATTCAATGTTTCCTGATTATTTGATTGACGTCCATACTGTCAGCTGAGAGAGAGAGATCCTTTGGGTCAAATGGAAAACAAAAGTGTAAGTGTCCACATCGTCTGTGACTTTAAACTCCGCCCTTACCAAACCAACAGGGCGTGTGTGTCTGTGTGTTCTTGTACTGCTATCTTTGTGAGGACGGATTTGAGAGAAGACATTCTGGGAACGAGAGGATATTTTGACTGGTCTTAATTTAAATGGCAGACAAGAAGTGGTTTCAGCTTCAGAACTGGGTTCAGGTTCAGGTAAAGTAGGTCACTGCCACACTCCTGTGCAGAAGAGGGTCACAGTGTCTACATGAAGGCCAAATTCGAAACATTTCATTATACTGCAAAGGTATTTAAATTGCGCAATGATCTTTTTAGTCTTTTTAAGATTTCTTCCTGGATATTTTTTTTTTGTATTCTTTAAGGGCCTTAACACTTGGATGCCATCTCCGTTTGTACTGGAACTATGACCTAGGGCTATAAAATGACCAGACTCTGTTATGACAAAAGTGATGACTATGCATCGTCGAAGCACATTACTATAACAACAGCAATGACTCATCACGTCCTCCTGATTTAAATCACCCACATTCTTCATCACTCTTATGATAACAGTCTTTCATACATCCATGCAAACAGCACGGACGCGACATAATCCTCTTAGCATTCCCATTTAATTACATCTTTTAATGAGAGAAACATGCAGGATGTGTCTCTGCAGACACGACTCCATTCGCCTCAGTCTTGTCTGACTGCTGAAACTGAACCCTCAGAGATTCTGCAGCATTATTTCATTACTCGTTCTCCAAAGCACAGAAAACACTTTTTCCCCTCATCAGATTCCATCGGCAAGATGTTATTATATAAAAGATATAAAATCCTCTTTTCAGAAATAAGAAATATATATTTCAGTGACATAAAATGGATGCAGACGAGTTTGCTTGTGGCTATTTGGCGCACCAGATTTAGCTCCTGAATCTTTGTTCTTTTCCTCCTCTGCTTCTTTGGCAGATGGAAATTTGGAAAGAAGTCAAATTAGATTAAAAAATGGAGGCCATCTCCAAAGGAAAACTTTTTACTTTTTATTCAAAACGATCATAGAATGTATCCGGAGGCCTCAGTGTTTGGTTGCATGAATTTGAAACTGGGAATG
This sequence comes from Aeoliscus strigatus, assembly GCA_901007665.1. Classification (NCBI taxonomy): domain Eukaryota; kingdom Metazoa; phylum Chordata; class Actinopteri; order Syngnathiformes; family Centriscidae; genus Aeoliscus; species Aeoliscus strigatus. Next base: position 192,283 of record CAAKHB010006050.1, on the reverse strand, counting down.
TTAAACTCCCCCCACCCCTCCAAAAAAAGTTAATGAATTGTGTATGTGTCTGCGTATGTGCAAGCACCCGATGATTTTGACAAGAATACTGAAGTATTCAGGAGGAAGCTGCCCTGAAGCTCCTCTGACTCTGACTCCTTCATTGCAGTGAAGGTGTGTGTATCATCAGCCCCTTCACTGAGACAGTTCTCTGTCAGAGGCAGAAGGTAAAAAGCCTGAGATGTCACAGATCAGGTGTTTTGAATAATAAGTGGAAGCTGCAGGCACATTTCAAAGTGATGATTCAGCTCCGACTGGATGAGTTTTCACACTGGCTTTTATCTGCAGCCTCTGTCAGCTCACTTGTCTATGTGCTTTTATTTCGATATTCTTTTCTAATTCTTTAAGAGAAGAAACATTCACCCATTAAACAGATCAAAATATTTATTTTTAATGAACCTGTCACTTAAGTATTAATCATTAAAAGCCTTACAAGCAAATATTTGTGTCATACAGGAGGTCAGACTGGGTGCTAATTGTAGGCTGGGTAAACATTAGTCTCCTTCACCTGTGAGATAAAAGAGGATGCAGTTTATTAAATGACCACCGGAGGTCCTCAGTCGATTGCATGAACAAGAATAAAGAACTAATAATAATGAAAAGAAGTTCAACAACAACATAGGAAATTATATTTGAAACAAGAAAAAAACGAAGAACAAAACATGACCTGAGCTTGTATCACATGACTATATGTCAGATCATATGAATTCTGAGCATCTTTACATCATGTGTTCAGTTGTGTCCTCCTTACACCAAGGGTCTGTTTCAGAAAGCAGGTTTCTTGAAAATCATGTTTGTTACTCTGCAACTCTCCATTCTGTTTGAAACTGTCAGTACTCAAACGTTTGAAATGAGGAAATTTCTGCAAAGTTTTCGTCATTTCATTCACGATGAGCAAACCCTGGGAAACAGGAACCAGGACCTATCAGAGGGAGCGTTTTAATCCATACAAATAAATGTTGTATGTAATCTATAATACATTTACAAGAACATGCAGTTTAGAAGAAATAAAAAGTCTGTCTTTAGTGAGCACTCAGTTTCATTCTCTGAAGAATTTGGATTATTGTTCTTATTATTATTTCCCCTGATGCAAAACAAAGGCAATGACTGAGACATTCCTTTTTTTCACTGTTGTCATCAATCTAAATGGCAATTTAACCCTACAGAAAGAAAACAAAGCAGCAAATTCTGCAATCAGATGAAAAAACAGATTGTTGTCCAGTCCAAATAGGAGATGAAGCGTAGAGCTCCACACTGCACTACACTTTCATGTAATGTCAACATCATTCCAATAACATACATACATGTGTGCACAAGGTGTGGATTCAGATTTCTCTATACATTCTCCAAAATATCAAAGGTAACATGGTTCTATCACTGTCATGCCACTCTTGCCATCACCTTGATGGCTTTTTCATTACAGTGTCAGGACAAACAGATTCGGCCTCGTCACACTTTCCGACATCTGTGGCACAACAGCACGCATCTGAAGGGTAATGAAATACTCGCCCCTGAAGAACCGTAGATCAAACAGCGCCAGCTTCCAGTGCACCCTAAGGATAAAAATCAAACTGGAAAAACGAAATGAGATGTGATTTATGAAATCCCAGGCCTCTCATTTTCAGAGGAAAAAGGGTTCCTGTAGTGTGCACTTGCTCAACAGAAACATCCGTCAGGACAGGAGAAGCTTAAATTACCCTAATAAATTCCTGTAAGGCAGAAAATGCTGTGACCTGGGAGCAGGTTAAAATAATTACTTCTGAGAGAAGTTGGTTCTATCACAGGGTGAAAGAGGCTGCAGAGACGAAGGCGACTGGATGCAGATAGAGAAGACGCTGCAGTGAAATGAGGTGAAACTCTTCAGGCATCCTGTTTGATGCCGGTCATGGTCATACTCCAGTCTGAACGTGCACAGCAGCCTGTATGTGCAGGTGTCAGGACCTGATGTTCTGTCCAGTTGTCAGTCAGGAGGTTTAGTTTATCCTTGTCTCATCTTTTGTGTACTTGCTGTTCCTGGTCTGCCTTCGCCTCTTGCTCTCTTCCTAATGCTGCAGGAAGAAGAATGAATCCAACAGATCATCTATAGCTTCCATTCCAACACAGAGGGCCCTTTTTATGCCAATTACAAGTGCACTCACCAGTCAAAAGCGATATTATGTACGTCTGCTGCTGAAGGGCAACATAAGGGTGGTTTTAGACCATGGAGACGGGACTGAAATAGTTTTAAAAAATGTTTGCTGTACACATGGAATCGCCCCCATATATATGCATATAGTACAGTAGTAGTACAGTACTGGCCTGGCCAACAAAGTGTTGGATGGATGAACAGGCACATCACAATCACCAGCTTCGGGAGAACGAACCTTACACGGTGAGCTGCCATAATCAGCACATGCTGGCTAAGGAGAGGTGGAGCTATGACGTCATCGGCTCAGGAAAGATGTGGATGGGTTGGACACAGGGGAAACTGTTTCATCTTCAGATTTACTCTGGTTTCCAGTTTCAACATGGTTGAGTTCTGGCTCCAAAACGCCGGTTTATGTGGAAAAAAGTTCCAAACAATAAAAAAACATTGTGGATTCATCTGAACTTGTGGCCATGTGAACTTGGCCTTAATTGTTGCATTCTTTAATTATGTAGCAAAAAAATAACGGGGGTTTTCTTACAGGGTGCACACATCACGGTCAGCAGACCACTTCTTACTTAAATGAAGAAATGATCTAAAATCTCTTCATGAAAGTGAAACTGAATTCTTTTCTTTGCTTAACACAATTATCATTGAATTTATTTCTGTCCGAGCAGAATGCAGATGCAAACCTGCCCAGCATGCATCAGGCTCGACACCCTGGTCATCCAACATTTTTTTCCTCTGTTGGAGAACATTGCGTTGCAGAGGTAACTATGTGTTACAAGATAGAGCTGACAGGTCATTAACAGCTCCGACAAACCCGGCGACCTGACATGCCCATCACCCATCCATCGGGTTATGGGGGATGACAAAAGCAATTAAGTGGGAGAATACGGCGGTGAGATGTG
>CAAKHB010006050.1:143262-189188 GCA_901007665.1 Aeoliscus strigatus | reverse complement strand
TCAGTAATGTGCCACTTTGATGAATCCAGTCATGTGACATTCTAGCACAAGTATGTATAACAGCAATACAAACATTTGGATTTGGAGGTGCTCTTCTCATCACATACAGTATGGATAGATCAAAGATGACACAGCTCCATTATACAACTCTTTACTGACTCATGGATTAATTCATGGCAACAAATAGGATGACTGGGGAATTCATTAGCCAGCTGGTGAATCATTTATCAGAAATTGGTCTTTTGCCTACTAACAGTGCGCAGAGGTGCTCGTTTGGAGCATTTCAGGGGGAATGAAGATGTTTAATCAGAAGTAAACATCTTAATGATTTACCACAGGCAGGATGTGGGCTTTGCCACAAGGCTGCATTCACTGACAGAGTGGACCAGGGGAACAGGAAGGTTTCAATCACAGCAGCTGGAGAATGCAGAGAGGTATGGGCTAGTACATTAGCATATGTAGGTACTGTATGTGTAGGTGTAGGAAAGCTTTAATGATACAGCAAGTTCTGAAACGGGCTTCACATAACGACAGACCCACCGTATTGTAAGGTCGGAGCTCTGTGTGTTCTATGTTGCTTTCTATGTTATTCAGGAACATAGTATTTGTTTCACTGTATTTCTGGGTAAGTCAGTCACACATTTTTACATAGCAGAATATTTATGAATGTTTAAAAAAAGGCCCTGATATGGAACACTGCAGCACTCCACAAGTACAACTACAACTACAGTGATAATAATGATAACAATAACAACAACATCAATAATAATCATCATCATCATCATCACCATCATCATTATTATTATTATCACAATGCTAACAATATGCTTATAGTGAGCGAACTCCCCTCAGGTTTTACTCAGACCTGCAGACTGCTGAATCAAACTTTGTGTGTCTGTCACCATGGTGATTTAAGTTGCATGCATTGAGCCGTGTCTCCATTAAAACACTGATGTAGTGCATCGTTCTGCTCTCAGTCTGCTGATGAAAGAACACATCATTGTCAAACACCCACTGATGTTTACTTACTCTTAGTAACATGATGCACGCAAATGTCAGCTTCAAACATCACACGATACCAAAAACCTTTTAGTTCAGGAAGAATATCGATTTTACAACCACAGCTGATCCATTTAATCACATGAATTTTTCTGTCCTGTCTTGATGAATTTGAGGTGCATGTTTTCTTAGAATAGATGTTTACTGTAAATATCATTCCAGTAGCTTTGTAAACGAATGGTAACGATGATGAAATCACTCATACCGTGTTTATGTCACTGCTCATCTAGGCGAACTAATGCCACTGTCAGCCGGGATATCTAAAACATGAGTGCGTCTGCACTGTATTTATCTCATTTATGGTGACTGCCTCACAGCACTACATCGCAACGCTTGACATAAATCAAACCACACAGCATCATAACATTTGATCCACAAAACCATAAATAAAATTCAGTAAACACAAAAAACAACACTTTTTTTTAGAACATTGTCTTAATTAATTCATTCCTTCTCAAAAAAGAAAAAGCACAAATGTAAAACAGTTTACAGGTGGTATAAGGAAATTGTAATGGGATGAAATCATGAGGAGGAGAGATGGTCACAACACTATTATGACTATATTGTGGTGTTTTAGTTTGGTGTTTTACTATCTATCATTCTATCTATCTAATATCAACAACCTATCCTTGATTTTGAGAATAATTTTTAAAATATAAAACTAACTAGTGCTAAACAAGACAATCGTACCACATACATACACACATACATCTCACATCACATACATGATGGCGAACCAACTGAGCAATGAAGAGTTTCAATTCCAGCTCAGCTCAGTTCAAGGTCTGTTCATTCATCACACATACACAAGACTCAGATGGTTATGTGGCCTTTACACCGTGACAAAACACAATCCTGAAAATTATCCACCTAGCAAAGTTTTTTAGTTAGTTACTGATAACTAACTGGAAGCACTCTTTAGGTTCACTGTCCAGATAAAAGCACAAATATCATGTATTTTAAAATACAAAAAAAAAAAAAGATGAACATACAATAGAAGATAAATATACATGAACAATGTTTGCAAAATCACTTGCCCACATCATCTGTACGGACATTTGTTTAGGCTTTCCTACCCATAGAGAGTATGAGTAATACATGAATAATAAATAAAAACACTCTAACCCTTATGTATCATTGTCACAAATGTGTTTGTACACAGAGCTGCACCTGTATTGGCCATTCACAGACATTTTCCCCTCGTTGCCAGCAATCATTGACGCTGCCCTTCAAGCTGCTTCCAGTTTCGATTTCTCTCTGCAGTTGATGTCTAGGAATATACAATACCATCAGTGGCGCCACATCCAGCCTCCATCGCGCTCCTGTATGCAGCTGTACCACCTACTGCCTTGATCCATAGTTCTCTAAATAAGTCATGAGAACATGCAGCACTGGTTGTAAAGCTGCCTGGAACCTTTGATCTCGGCCAAAACTTTAACATCAAGACTCTCTTCCAGTCTTGATGCGAACTGTGATCTAAGAAAACATGTTTTTCTAGGATTTCCATTTCAGAGGTCGGGTCTTTTACTGTATATCCTCAGCATGGTGTTTGTGGAGGATCACTGAGAAGTTGCTTTCAGAAACTGTCACATTTGTACAGTTTTCCTTCACTGTCGTTTCTTTCTCTCTCCACTTCACTGTTTCCAATCTCCTCTAACTACCCAGGCAGTCATCTCCCAGGATTCATATTCCCACTTCTGAATCATTTGTCATCTTGTCCACAGCTTCTCTGTCACGCCATTCATTTCCACAACAGTTGCTTACTGCTTCTCTCCTATAGCCAATTGCTTCATCGCCTCCAAGTTGACAGTCCGTTCCAACAAACAGGGTCGCCACGGAGGATGGAGTAAAGAAGCCATCTCTCACTTTCCCTCAGTTGTCTCTCAAGCTCTTTCCACTATTGTCTTGGTCTATCTGATTCATCAAGACGGATGGCACACGGTCCCAAAGCCACGCAAGGGACAGCAAACCTCCATCTGCAGCCAGTGGCTTGTGTTACCCAGAGGTGTGTGGGGGATAGTTTTCCCTGCATCTGGAGTATCTCAGCTGTGTCGCTTTGGCAACAGAGTGATCTTTGAAACAATACAAGAGTTGACAGGGAGATGGTGGCGGCACACAAATGGATGTTGGACGCTGGGAGTGACTGCGGTCCTTTATATTCTTTTATATTGTAGTTACAACTTGGTTAAGACCTGTTAGTTTGGTCATTTGCAGCTTGTACAAATCTGAACAATTAAACAAATAGAAATACACGCCTCAAATAAACGGCATGTTTCTGCTCACTCTGTCAGAAACAGACTGTGAGCGTGGTCAAGTGGGGCTTGTGCATCCAGCCCAACACTGTGCAGGGCGATTGGCATTTGTCAGAGAACACCAATATTGGCAGATTCGCTATTGGCACCTTGTAATCTTCATGGATGAGAGCAGGTACACACTGAGTACGTGACAGACATGACAGTCTGGAGTTTGCAGTGCAGAACATTCTGCTGCATGCAACATCCACCAGCATGACCGGTTTGGCGGGAGTCAGTCATGGTGAAAGTGTGCTAACTATAAGAAATGAGGAATGAGGCAGAAATCCACTTCACAAAGACCAGAGTGAGGAAACTGCACGTCAGTCAGTTGCTGCCGGACCACAGAAAGTGGCACACAACATCACAGGTGAGGCAATTAAGCCGTTCCCCCATCGTTTGCACACTGTGGTGAGCCCATGCAGAGCAGCCAGAGGTACCCTGACTGCCATTAGGTACCGGGATGAGATCCTCAGACCCACTGTGAGACCATACGCTGGTGCAGTGGGCCCTGGGTTCCTTCTGATGTATGACAAGACATGCTAGGCCTCATGTGGCAGAAGTGTGTCAGCAGTTCCTGCATGATGACGGCATTGATGTCCCAGACTAACCTCCATCCACACTAATGTGATTTTCCACTTTTGAGTGACTCCAAATCCAAAATCCATGGGATAATAATTTTCATTTACATTGATCCTTTTTATGTCATTTTGTTTTCAACACATTCCATTATGTAATAAATAGAGATTTTCAACTGGAATATTTAATTCATTGAGATCTAGGATGTGTTCTTTCAGTGTTCCCTGTATCTTTGTTAGCAGGAACTGATGAGGATTTTTGTTTGTTCCCGTTTCACGCTGAGGTGGGACAAAACGTCACACGGCCTGAACAAGGAAAATTCAGATGCAAGAACACGACCAGGAGATGGAGGCTAAAGCTCCAGCTGCCAACCAGTGTCTATCTGATACTGTGTTTACCCCTCTTAAACAACAATGAAATGAATAAAACATGCTGTATCCATAATTCATATGGTGGCTGCTGGCAGGGGCTGTGATAGTGGTGTGAGTGTGTGTATCGATACTGAAGTATAGAAAGGTTTTGTGCGGTAGAAATTTATGTCGCTATTTGAGTGTAATTTGAAGTGGCTGAGGACAGGTAACAGGAAGTAATGTAGTTTAAATAACGCTGATTAAAAACTACTCATCCTTCTGAATGTCCCAGTCACCAGTGGTCGTATTGGTGACAGTGTTCTTGGCTTTCTGGTACTGCATGCTCCCCGAGTCCCCATTCTCATTCAATCAAGTCCACTTATCTACCTATCAGTGTAAATATGCGTGGAGTTCTATCAATTGTTAAAAAAGGTCACAACTTTGTATTTGTTGGAGATTTCTATGATTATGTTGCATACAAACTTTTTTTGTATAAGTGTTCATTTTTTCAAGATTGACTAAAAAAAAATGTATCCCCATTATTAAGAAAACAAAACGGTGCTCTAAGGGTAACAGCAAATGTGTGTCACACAGATGGACGAACCTATGGTGTTTATATACTTCTCCTGACGGCATTTGAATTAATGATGGTTTCTTGCAGCAAAAAGCTTCTTAGACCATCTGGGCCAACGGAGCAGGCGCTGAATTCTAATGAGTGTACAGTCTAAACAGTGTGTGTGTGTGTGTGTGTGTGTGTGTGTGTGTGTGTGTGTGTGTGTGTGTGTGTGTGTGTATGTGTGTTGCAAGGCAAAAATACATGACCTTTGTTTTTTGATTTTTTTCGCATGCTCTGCAAACCTGCCTGCAACGCCTTCGCAGGATGCCCTGTGGTGTACAGGGCATCCTTTCAGTAAAAACAGTTTATACTGACAGACACTGTGTGCTGCCATCTTGGACTCTCATTCCATATTTCTAAGAGGGATATACAACACTGGGAGGGTGTTCCACTTTGCAACTTCCTGTTCAGATGCTCAGAAAATGATTTGAATTTCCAACTGATTGCAACAGGAACGCACAATTACTAACAGACAATAATACTACGCGCTGCCATATTGAATACTTGGACTGACAATTGGAATTCACAATATTACAATAATATATCATAATAAAGTCCCGTTGGTTGTTTATGTACTGGCATCTGTGGAAATGACCTTACTCATGATAATGGATTAAAGCCAAACATAAAAAGCACAAGCTTCATAGTAAAACAAAGAAATCACTGACAATTTATGATCATGATGAGAGGCATCAGAATATGTCAGTGATCGAAAAGGAGTGAAAAGGCAGAAGTTGAGAAGCAGGCTGCCAAAGACTGAGCATGTCCTCACTGGGAAATTACAGATGTTTGATCAAAACTAAATCAAACACCAGCTTTGATTCGTGGAATCCCGTCTGGATGGACAGCACTAACGAATTCATGTTAAAAGGTCTCTCAGACGGATTGCTGTTCTGTGCAGCTGTTTAGTCTTCACACACACTCCATTAAGTTCAGTGAACAGTGGCCGTTTCACCCATTGTCATGTATGTGATGCATTAATGTGTGTGGGAGGCAGACGGGGGGTGGGGGGCACATGAATAACTGATAGGACTAAACAAAAGAACAAAGTGATGATAGAGCATCAAATATAAAGCTGTGCATTAAGAATATGTAAGTAATACTATTAATATTCTTATTATGATTTTTGCATTTATTTTTGAAGCAGCTATCTTACTGGACTTAAAATAAATCTGTTAAAAATAAACAATATATAATATCACAATAATGAACATATCACAATATCGTGATAATATTGTATAACAACTGAAGTATCATGATGTTATTGTGTAATCTGTGATGATTCCCACCACTGGCAAATAACCCCACAAAAGACAATGAAAGAATGAGCTGGGCTTTGGGAGGTGCTGGGTATGGAGGATTTAAGATACGTGCTTTGTGACGAGGTGATTAATCCTCGTCTGTGTGACCTCTTTCTCTCTGGAGAAGGTGGCTCGGCGCATCATGAATCATCCTGTATCACTAACTTTTTCTTTACCAGAGTGTGTTCATGTGTCTGTCGAATCCGTAAGAGGCTGAAGAGGAGATTATGTACGCAGACGTGGACGAGATTCATCTTGTGATCCTCTGAAACAGATCTGGAAAAACACATAATTCATTCCTCTGTAAATACAGAGGTGGTAGAGAGGGTTGTCCATCTGGCGGAAGGTTCCTGGTTCGACTCCCATCTAACAGGAGTTATATATTTAGTATTACTTATTTAGCAGTAAAGTAGAAATGAAATTTCCCCTCGTGGGACAAATAGTATGTGTACAGTACAGTATGTATTACAAACCAACCATCTCATTCTCATTCTGTGGGTATTCCTTTGTGCGACATGGTCGCAATACATGCAGCACAACTAGTAAGATAGCACGCATCCACATTAACTTCTCTTTCCACTTTGTCAGCTCCAAACAGCACACAGAGTCCTTGACTTGTGAAGCATCAGAGTGAGGTTGAGGTGTGAACACCCACTGAAGGAGCACAATTTATCTTCACAATTGAAAAAAAAAAAAAACATTCTGTTCTTTGAACTTCTTGCCACAAACTTAATGAAAAATGTACAGGGTGAAAAACGGAGTGAGCTTTGTCCTTTGGACCTGAAAAAAAACCAAACAAAAAAACAGTGGGTTTCCTGTCTGAAATACATGATAATGTCACACTCTTTCTTTACAACGCCGTCTCAGATGTTTTCATTCCACAGCTGACTTAGCAGGATAAAAGTACACAAGGCGCACATCACATCAGTACGAGTCCCCAACTGCTGCCACCACACAAATATACTTTTTTTTTTTTTTAAATAAAGTTCAATATTAGTTCAGGGAATATTCGTGGAAAAAGAAATTGGAATGTGAAGAAATGGAATCAATCAAAGAGAGAACATCATTAAGTATAAACTGCAATATTCCGAGTCCTTTTGAAGGCGTCTCATTAAAATCCTCCAGAGCGGAGTGAAGGCTTCAGCAGAGCAGCAGCTCAGATGATGACGACACTGCAGCCAGTCTGTGTGATGTTATACTGCCCCTTGGAAAAAAATAATTCAAAAAGCTTCTCAAACTCAAAAAGCTTACCTGTTGTAAGCTCAGTGTTTTCAATTTCAACATTTGGTTACATTCTTCATCTGCGAGCTGTCACACATCATACACTCAGTTCCCTCTGAAATGATCAAAACTATTTAACCAAGTCAGATTTTACTTCTACGGCACCAATTCACAACAGTACTCAGCTTATGAACTAATGTCATATATACCCACCAGGCACAAGAGCAGCTGAAAGCAGTGGAGGAGAGAAAAAACGTCTTCTCACAGGCTCAGAATCCTCAAGTCGATCCCAGGCTAAATGTGGATGGCATTCTACCTTGACCAACAACAGACCTGGATATTCAAAACTGAGTTGTTAGGGATATCCCAAGACTTTTTGTACTTTTGTAATTTGTACAGTTCTCACTTTTTGATATTAATCAATGAAGTCAATGAATTTACCACATATGGTTCCTTGCCGGTTTAGGTAAAACTCTCTCCACAAAAGTCTATTCATGGATATTGACTATGTAATATAGTGATGAAGTTGTGTAAGTACACACAAATACATACACACACACACACCGGTATATGGGAGGGAGAGACAGAGATGAAAGGTGATCAAATAGGGTTAATCATTGAGAGAGACGAGTTGAGGGGAAGAGAAAGAGATGGAGAGAGTCAGACGCAGAGGATGTTGTTTTTCATTAGTCCGTTTTAGTTTATTTATGTAAGTCTTGGATGCTATTTGTGCTATCAGCGTGTCTGAGAACCCCAAAAAGCACTCTACAAATAAAATGCATTAATATCATTAGGAAAGCAGCAGGCACAGACAGACCCTTGAATACAAAAGGTTTGTTAGAAAGAGTTCTTTGATCAGGAAAAGACAGGATCAGTCTCTTTCCATACTCGCAAACCGCTGTGAGGTTAAAACCAGTGTTAATTCAACACGCTGCAGTCATTAAAAACTCTGCTGCGGTTGACATCATTCATATTCCAGCCACCAGCAGCTGACGTAAAAACCCTGTGGACCTTCAACCCACAAACAGTTTGATGCCACTTCATTCATAATGGACATGTCAAAGATAATACTGTGATCTGGTGTCTCTGCTGCTGATGATCAGTCTCTGTTATCCTGCAGATACTTTTTTTCCCCCAAATGTTACAGCGCAGCAGTGGTCGCATTTCCACCAAGTAGTTAAATACAAGCAACAACAAAGCATCTTTGTTTGTAACATAGATGTTGAGTGGGTCATGTAAACATGCTGGAAAATACTGTGTCACATAAGAGAGATGCAGGAACCGCTGCTCCTCTGGAATCCCAAACATATCGAGCTCCTCCGTCCTACGACTGCTTTATGAACTAATGAGCGTGAGCCGGCAGTGTTTGCATATAAATCACTGACTGGAAGAAGTAATTAGAATATTTTCCCCACACTTGGCTTTGTGAAATTGACCATGAAAGATTGATGATATCTTATAATGTAATTGAGTCCTGTTTTTAAAGGGCAGTGCAGTGTAATAATTCCGCCCATCTCATGTTGGGAATAATTGCATCATTTTATTTCCGTCTGTATTTTTATTAAACACTTATGTACAAATATATTAATTTTGTTTTTTACAGCACATGTAAAATAGTTCATCTCAACAGGGTGTAAATGGCTTCGGGTGCATCTAGTACAAATGTCCACTGTTACTGCAAGTACTCACACGACACGGAGTCAACACATTTTCCTCAATTCAAGCATGACTTGTCTAATCCATCGAATGACACATTTAATCCTTTTGTAAAGGTGAAAGTCCCAACGCAGCCATTGTAAACTTCATAACAGATTCAAAGTACAATCATGCAGCTCCCTGAGAGGTTTTGCCACCTTACCGGCCACACCGTGTGTGGGGAAGGGGGGTTCCACACAGGACTCTGCTGGACAAAGCTTCCTCCCACGATCTCGCCTGGTGTTTGGTGGTTCTCCATCCACAGGCTGTTGTCTGCTGGTCATAGACAGTCTCTGCACAGCGCCACCTGGCCGTTACGGTAGTCTCTGCAGGGGCAAAGGCGCTGGTATTTGGCGCTGGCGCCGGCGCAGCTGAAGAGCAGCGGATCCTGCTGCAGGCCGCATTCAGCGTGTTGTGCTGAGTAGGCAGGGAAGAGGTGATTCATCTCGGACTCCACGCCTTCACACTGGAGGTCCAGCCTGGGAAGCAAACACAGAAGAGGACGTCAGAAGGCTAAAATATTAATTAAATGATGTTCTATTGCATTCATGCCAGAGGGAACAGTGATTTTACCACTGACATAACTGATTTTGCAGCATTGCAACAACTGGACTGGAACGAGTGAAGGGAATTACAATGAGAAGTGAAGAGCTCATCCTGAAAATGCAAACACTCTATTTTCCAGATGAGTTCTTTGAGACAATGTAAATGGAGCATTAGGCAAAACAATGTTGCAATGAATGCATATTATTAACAGCCTCTCTTCCTGTTTTCTGCAGCTGCTCACCACAATCCAGTAAGAAGCAGCTCCATTAACTGACGGAAACTCAAACCTGGCAAGCGAGACAAATGTTTATTCTGCAGAATATTTTGCAAATGGAGAAAAGCTCTTACGCGCTGAAGGCCTCCCTCATGTTGATGAAGCGATAGAAGGCGGGTTCGCAGACAAGTCCTGCACTCTGGCATGCCTTCACACAGGACTGGCCCTCCAACGAGGCCAGAAGCTGCAGCGCGCTGAGAGGAGGCCAGGAGGAGAAGGACGTGACATTGGAAGCCCACGTCAGACTGCTTGAGTTGGGCAGAGGGGTGAAAGGACTGGAGAGGCCGCCGAGCCAAACCCTGGAAGAGTTTACTGGAGGAAACGGTGCTTCAGGAGAACAGAAGTCCTGTGGGTTTAAGGATTTAAGGGTTTAAGCACCCTCAGTATTTTCTGTGTTATTTTGTCAAATTGGGTAAAAATAACATCTAAACTGACATATGACAGACTTAGTGCAGCTACACAGATACACAACGTGTGAGCTTGTAGGAAACAAAGGTGCTGATCAGAAGTGACGTTTCCTCGTCATGCTTCCACTGACCTATCGTGATTCAACAAGAAAATGTGGTTTGGAAGGAACATTATGCTCTGGTGAGGGGCCTGATTAGATCCCCCACCCCAACTGGAACTTTTCATAAGATCTAAGTAATAACATTTCTCCGACATTTCCCTCTGGCCTCCACAAGCGTTTATTAAACAGGCTCCTACTGCCCACAGGCAATAAACTAGTCTTCCAATCTTACTGTGTCTCCTGCCCTTCCACACACGCACAAACACAAAAGTAAAAGATGTAATTCAAGGTGCTTTACAACAGAAAACGCATTAAAACATAAATTTAAATGTCAAAAATTGAAAAAGACATGAACAACACATTAAAAAGAGAAGAAAACCAATTATAAGTCTTACAATGAAATATTAAACAGGTGAAACAGTAAAAATCTGAAAGGGTATAAAATACAAGTTGACTAGAATACAAGGTGACCCATCCCACGTGTGCACAACAAGGTGCTACTGGAAAATCCAGGAAAACACAAAGAGCACGCCAGAGATTCACGAGGGGGAAAATGTGGCAAAACAACAAGGAAAATCAGGAAAATGTGGAAGCACATCAGACAGAAACTAAAGACTGAAACATCAACAAAGAGACGGGCAAAGAGACACAGGTGGGAGGGACTCAGTACTCCAGCTGGAGGAAACCATCCCACCAGGCCGACTGAAATAAGGAAGAAATGACACCCAGAGAACATTGGTGAAAGAGACAGCTAAAGCTTTCGAGGGACGATTCTGAGCTGCTTGTGAAATACATGAGGGTCCACAGAGGGACAGGAGGTGACAGGAAGTCAGGGGGGAGTTGGAGGACGTGACAAACATGAGTGAGCAAGTGGAAAATTCTGTGTGTGTGTGTGTGTGAGAGAGAGAGATAGAGAGAGAGAGAGAGAGAGATCGTACTCCACCTGGTTCTGAATGTAGGCATGAACTCTCTCCAGCATCCCCTCACAGGTGTACTCGTAGGGCAGGAAAGGCTCCACCTGCAAACACAGATGTGTGCAGAGATGAGAAAACCCTGGGTGAAGTGTGTGTGTGTGTGTGTGTGTGTGTGTGTGTGTGTGTGTGTGTGTGTGTGTGTGTGTGTGTGTGTGCGCCCACAGCACCAAACTATTGTAATTACGGGCCGAGCATATGCTAGTTAATCAGAGCTGACAGATTCATTAGTGTAATTATGAGGTTATGAGCTGAAAAACATTCCACAAGTCTCACGTCACGAATCAATGACCTGATGCAGGTGGAGGCTTTGACTATTGATTGGATTATTTTTAGTGATGACTTCATCACTAGCAGGCTCAGTCAACAGTGCCTAACACTGAGCCAATAAACTTCCAGTATGTATGTGTGTATGTTTGTCATATTCTACTACTACTACTACTAATCTGTACGGTATTTCTGCTAATGAGTATAAATATATTTGTGACCTACTGGGGTGATGTGTAGTAACATCTATTGGATAAATTAGTGTATGTATGTAAATACTAATGTATATTTCACTTAGATGTGGATACTTCTATTCTTAGTTTTATTTTCAATACTACACTTTTTTGGTGTTCAGTTAGCTCTAATTAATTGGTCCATTTTTAATCTCTTGTGTGATTAGGATCCTTTGGGTGCAGCGGTCACATTTGCAGTCTGTGTCACTCACGGGTTTGATCCATTGCGAGAAATGGAAATGTCACAATGACAAGTGTTCTTGTCTCACTCATAATAAACTATTTCAATGGTTCAAGGTAATGTTACTAATTCCATTGATCAGTTCTCTAAATGTTGAATGAATGTTCTTAACTGGTTCAAATGTTGAGTGATGTGCCGGTGTGACTTTTTTGAACAGCAGCATCAACAGTGACTTCTGTCCAACAGCTTTGAAAATCCCAAAACAAAGCAATTAATGTCATCATCATTCCTTCTGACATGAAATCAGGACAAAAAGAAACAAAGACGCCACAAATATTATTCTAAATCCTTTAACACAAATGATATCCCTGGCGTTACATTTGCACTAGCATACTTATTATATATGATTACTGTAAAGATTATTTGTACTATCTGAAAAGGCTCAACAAATAGTCACATGATTATGGTACTCCAGAGTATGCTTGTGCAAATGTATCACCAGCGATACCGTTGGTGTGGAGAAATTGAATGTAACCAATCATGTATATTTACATCAGTAACTGTAATAAGTTACACATTGTCTCAAGAAATGTGATTACAACTTATTTTGTAATGAAATGACCATTACAAGTAACTAGTTACTTCTTAACACTGGTCACAGCAGCGGAGCAGAGCTCAGGTCAGGTCTTTCAGTTTCACAAACATCAGGGATGAATAATGAATCCTGAACGAGCTCAGTCAGTCTGTGCAATGGATGGAGTCAGAATCTCATCTGTCTCACTTTCCTCCTGACTCAATTTATTCCTGTGTTCTCCCTCTTATTATTTTACTTAATCAGAGTGTAATGAAATGTATCCAGCACTTCATCAGCTATTCCACAATATCGTTTGCCTTTTGGGCATCTTTATGTAATAGAATGCAGAAAGGGATAGATTGTTGATCTTAACAGCGGAGAAACATTTCAGAAAAATGAAAGGGTAACTTATAGACTTAAGCTCACTGCGTGGCAAAGCTCCCTGTGATGCCAGATTTGAAAAGCTGCTCTATGAATTATTATCATTTTCATCATCATTATTATTCTTATAGTTATTAATGATGCTGAATGTGAGATTCAGAGAACAGTTACGTGCTGTAGGAGATGCACTTTTATCATCATGTGGAAAAAGACATTTCACACATCTCACTAGGTGAGCTGACCCACATTTCTAGAACACGCTTGAAACAACATGTGCACAGACAGAGTTGCCCTCAACAACGTGACACTCCTTTAATCTTCACTCTTTCATGCGTTTAGTGTTGCTTTTCCCTGTGTTCTGCTTCAATCAGCAGGAAACACCAGGTCTATTTAACACACCTGGCAGGTGGAAGTACGCATGCATCTTGGCGCTGCACGAGGCCTCGTTTTAGCTGCACCTCAGCATCACTCTGATGACAGATTGAGCACAAAGTGATTGATAAAATGTGATCTGCATGTGGACAGTGATTCCTGCCTGCGGGGGCCAGCCTTTGGAAAGCTGCCAGGCAAACCAAGGTGAGGGAACGGTTTACGTGCTGAGCTGTTTGGTCTTTCAAGCAATTAGTAGCAAGGAGAGAAGAGAGGGAGCCAGCTAAGCATTTTCCTGTAACGTCGGTTGCCATGATTATGAGCTGTATTAAAGGCGGAGGGATTCAAAGTGGGTCAAACCAGAAAATAAAGCGTGCGGCTGCAAATGATGGTCTCATCTCAGCGTGAAGTCGTATGCGCTGTATGCAGGATGTAGTATCGCAGTGTGTTTGGATGGCAAAGACATCTACATACATCGGTCCTCATGATGTCACGGATGGTGGCGTCAAACTCTTCCGAGTTATTGAAGTCGACGGTGATGACGTGAGGCCAGCCGATGTACTGCTCTGCATAGGGATGCTGAGAGGACACCTGAGTAACGGGAAATACTCATCACAGTCAAAGCATTTTATCGGTACAATGTCTATGATAGATACTTTATGTTGTATAAGAGGCGTAGCCCCAGGTGTCAAACTCATGTTAGTTCAGCGATCACATTTGGGCTGGACCAGTAAAATAACCGCAGCCGATAATTAATGACAACTCCATATTTCCCTGTGTTTCAGAAGTACTAGTATGACATTAAATGAACTATCCTTTTACAATGCATACTTTGAACTACCTGAAATTTCAACAATATTTTGCCCATTTTTCCATTTCATTTACACATGTTCATGACTTACAGATCATAGTGGATCTAGTGAAACTAGTCCATCATAGTGGACTCCTAATGCTACTTCAAGCAGTCTGAAATTGAGAGAAGACAGAGTTCCTGGACTGGCATGAAAAGAAATGTGAGAACAAATGAGATAACATAAAAGTAGAGTTCAGCTGAAGTTTCCATGCAACTTATACCTAAATGCCACAAGACCACAATCTGCATGTACCTCTCTGGAGGTGGGTTTCCCTCTGAAGAAATCGTGATTGAGAGAACTGTGAGGGGGATCGAACTTGGGTTGCAGAAAGATGCAGCCGTTGGCTACGGCCTCTAAAGGAGCAGGACCCTCGTATGGGAAACCAAATCCGATGAATAGCTTCACAGGAAAATGAAAAGAGAAGAAGAAGAAGCATGACTGAGCTGCACATCTCTACAAAGACCTACAAAAGAAAACTGTAAGTCAGATGATTGAAAGCTGAAAGCCTTCATGAACTGGTCTGACCTTCGCCTGTCTAAGAAGCTGCTGCAGTTCCTGTTGTGGCAGAAGACCGTGGTTCTTGACAAAGGCAGGCACCTCTGGGGGGCGCTGTGATTCAAAGTACACTGTCCCATGAATGTCCATGTAGCGGTGCAGGATGGCCAGGAACTTCTCTTTACCCTTTTGTCACAAACACAGCAGAATCAAGTATCGCTTTAACCACATCAGCAGAGGTCGTCGTCGCCTGAGTACCACATTAGATCGATTTTACAGTATAATGTCATACACCCTTGACGCACCAATATGAATTCAAGTGGACATTACTTTCATGGAAAATCTCAACGACTGCTTGTGTGGCTTTTTTAAAAAAAAAAAAAAAAGTCTTTCAAACGTATAGAACACATTGATGTTAAACACTGGTAACAGAGGCCACCAATCACACAATTAGCAGTTTCAACAATTAGCAGCAATCAAAAGCAATTCAGTGACGTGCTCACACGCTTCATCTCTGGACGAGCCAAAGATCAAACCAGTAACCTTCAGGCCAGATGGCCACTAAGCCTGCTGAGCCATTCCACCCTCTTCAATCATAATAAGCTTCTTCTGGTTGCGACCAGTTGAATGGTGGCAGAATGATGACAAAAAGTCTGAGTGCTGCGTCCAAGTGCTCACAGAAATGACATGCATGCGTGAGCACGAAGCCACATGGGATCTCATCTGTGCTCACTGATATTGGCATCAATACAGCGACATATAAAGTACTGATGGTAATACTGAAGGTGATTTAATGAGATAAATTTGCTATTGTTAGTATTAACACGCTGTAGTGATGAATGCTTCAGTACCTGTAATTTTGAATATGTTTTGTTTGTTCTGTTGGTGTAAGTAACTATTAGCACAGCAGTATTTTGCTGCCACTTGGGGCCACTGAAGTGTTCTGATTGCTGTCTCAAGAGGTTTTCTAAGTCATTGTCTGAGCACGTCAGGAAGTTGCAAACGGAACACCCACCTTACCTCAGATATCCGACCTGTAAATCCTCCGGTTCGGAATCCAATAGTTAAATGTTATCTAATGTCTATATATCTAACTGTTTTAGTGTCACTTAGGTCTTTTGTTCCATTTCAGTGACTCGTAAACACTGATTTGTTGTCAGTGGGAATGTTATGGCGGAGTTATGTGGGGAATACCATGGAATGTGTTGTTTATCAACTAAGAACTATTTTGTCTGACCTATTGTGCTGTAATGAAATTGCAACTCAAACAACTTCACTCTGAAATTATGTCACTGCAAGTTATGAACTCCAGTTATGAACTCAACAGCTGATGCAATTGGAATGCACCATTAGAAGATACGTTTTTTTCTTTAATCCTGCTACTGAAATAATGAATCAATCATAAGGCAATGTCAAATTGACGTCAATAATTCAAATAAGAACTTCTAATAAAGTTGCTAACAAACACAGACAAACAGTAATGTGAGCATTACGTCCTTGGCGGAGGTTAAAAGTAAAAAAAGAGGTGCACTTACTTGCAGCTGTGTCAATCCATAAGTGATGCATCAAGTGATGATGAATACATAATAAGATCAGGTGAGAGGAGGGAAATTGGATGTCAGTCAGGGTAAGAATAAGATACAAGAAGACAATATCAGATTTCCTCTCCTCAGACTGCTGCCAGTGGTTAACGGCCTCAATCTCACACTATGTGATCATCAAAACTGTGGTGGAGGAAGAGCAGCTGGGTATTTGTTGTCTGGAGAGACCTGAGCACAACTGGCATGTGTGCAGCAATCTGTCAGAATGCTGTTAGACTGGAGTTATTCTGAGAAATGGTGAATGATACGGGAGTGATGGAACAAAGAGCTGGAGGGATTCAAGTAAACCGAACCTTGGGGGAGGCTGCGGCACTTCAAAGATACAGTGCGAGTGGGAAAGCTCGCCAGTAGCTTGCAGGAAAAACATTCGCGGAAGAAATTATTATTCTGTCATCGAACTTCACATTCTGTGAGGAATCAGTTTGGAAAGGAGATGTTATATCTGTGTTTCCCAATTAATATTCTGTATGGATCCTGTTTTCACAGCCAAAGACAGAGACTGGTTGGCCAAATACGGCATAATTTTATTTTTACTTTTCTATTCTTGGTCAGAGCTTCTGTAGCAAACAAATTTCTCAGCGAGGATTAATAAATTATTTCTGATTCTGAAAAACATAAAAGCCCACAAACAAAAATGGTAGCCAAAGGCCAGCTGCTTGGGTAACACAGTCTTATAAAAGCTTTTTGATACCGACAAGCTCAGACTGTAATTATCAGTATGGGCAGGATCCCTGAAGAGTCAGATGTGTCTGACCAGCACTCGTGAAAGCTGCAGGATGTGATGATTGAACTTTGATGACTAAACAACACAGCGTGTGTTTTTTTTTTTTTTACAGTTATTAGCCGTTGTACTGACTGATGATGACGACGATGACGGCACAAACAAGCACTCGGTAACACATTCTATAAAGTGTCGGATGTCTTGAAAAACAACAATGCATGTTTGCATTGTATGTTTGCCTTCTGCTCATTATCCACCCAGAACTCCACTTGAAGGGATCAGAGGCATAAACGGTGAATGATAAACAAATGTGTCCAAAGCTGTAGGCATCATTTGTCCAGAAATATCGAGATGATAACAGCTGGATCCTATCAACTGCAGGTACAAACACGTAGTGGATGAACTCAACAATCCTTGCTCAGTACTGGACGGATTCTCCACAATAAACACGGGTCTTTTAAATGAGAAGCTGGTTCTAGGCCTATATCAGAAGACTTGCCAAGTTATAATGTCACGGTGATGCAGTGGTTAGCTCCTAACAGAGAGAAGGTCCCTGGTTTAATTCCGTTTGCATGCTCTCCCCATATGCCAGGTTAATTGGCTTGTTTAAATTGCCTGTTGTTGTGAATAATTGTCTGTCTTTCTATGTTGCCCTGCAGTGAAGTGGTGACCCGTCCCGGGTGTACGCTTCCATTCACTCATTTGAACTGTAACTGGAGCAAACAGGAGATGACAAACAAATGAACAAAGTATCCTAATCCCTAACCATGACTTCACCACCCTACCCCAAACCAACCGAAACCCACCCCTAATGTGTTTCTGACCTTCCACATGCTGGCTTCCTTTCCGTATACGACGGCCATGTTATTAACTTTGTTTCTCTGAATGTTCAGTCTCACTGTCTCGTTCAGCTCCTCCGCCACAAAACCCATAAAGGAGTTGTCTGGGGTGTGGGCTGTGAAGGACAGAAAAAGAACAAGAAAAAGAAGAAACAACCTTAGAAGTCAATTTCATGTTTCGAAAAAAGTGATTAAACTTAAAGAGCTGTTAGATCCGTGATGCTGCAATACTGAAGGTAACGAGTGTTTCTATTGAAAAGTCTGAAATTCATCATTTTTTCCTAAATGATGTATTCTTCTTTTCACAGCAGTCATTCACTAACTCACAGGACTGGGATACGCTTCAGACAGTGCTGGTATTGCATTTAAATCGTGTTTGTTTGGTGCATCTACCTGGTTGACAGTGTTCTCGCGAAGAGTACAAAAGAAATACTTCATGTTCTGTCGTCTGTGCCCAGACTCTTCGATTATACCCGTAGTACGACACAGTTTATGTCTTTCGGGACACAAAGCAGGACTGTGAATGTGTAGCACAAAGAAAATAGTCTGTCCTCAATGGCAAACGCCGACAGAAAGAATCCGTACTTTCAGTCAATTTTCAAAGCAGAGATGAAAGCTGACAACGTTCATAAGCCTGTGATAACACTAATTATGTCGGAGACAGCAGGGCCACCCATTGTTGTCGAATTAATTGGAGAAAACATCTGAAATGTCTTCTGCTACCGATTTCATTAAATGTGGTTTGGATGTGTGTGTGTGTGTGTGTGTGTGTGTGCGGCTGCTGATGCCTGGCCACAGTGGGCATCTGTGCCGGCACAGCTGCTGTGGATGAGTTTTCTGGTCTGTTTGTGCCCCAGAGCGTCGCCTGTGACGGCCTGAGAGCCGTACACAATAAGCTCGCGCACAAACACATACACAATAAAGCACTTGTGATCATCATTCAGACAATTAAACCTTTTCTGATGAACAGACAGAGTGGAAATGTAAAAAGCCCACATACGGAACATGGTCATGTACTGCTGGCTGTGAAGGTTCCAGTATCCCCAGTTGGTTCTGTAGCCGTGCAGCGTGGCGTACTCCTCATGGTTGTACGCCGGCTCCGTGCCAAACGTGTCAATCACTCGGATGTGGCACCTGGGAAAAGGGAAAATATCTGAGCTAATATAACAGCAAGTCCCACTTTTCTATGTTTCCTTTGAAGAATGAGAAAGCAAAAAAAATGAAACTGATCCCATTATGTTAATTTTCACTATAAATGTGGCAGTGTATCCAACATCACCCACTGGGGACAATCTGTAGGCACTCAAACACAACGGTGAATATCATCCTCTCGCTCAGTAATGACACCTCATCTCAGTACTACAGCAGTGTTTTGTCGCTTGTTCCGCTGTCACTGCCAATCGATATTCATGTCGCCCTCGAAAAGCGGAGTTTCCACAAGAAGCAGATGTGAATATGTGTTGCCCTACTGGACGAATGTTGAATGCATTTGAAGAATATGTGACAAGAATATTTGTGGATGGGTGGAAAATGCTGTACGGTTTTCAATGTAATGCCTTTTTGGTGTTTTAGGTATTAATGCAACAACTGATGCACTGTTGTTGCACTATTGTTCTGCACTACATTGCACATGTACACATATTTACCCTTCGCTTTAAAAAAAACTAGCACTAGCACTAAAACTAGCTGAGTTACTTACATTTTAAATGATCAACTTTTTAATTGTACTGGAGTCAGTTTACCTAAAACTATTTTTACTTGTACTCAAACTAAAGTAGCAGAACTAGTAGCAGAACTATGACTTGAGTAGAATAGTTTCTTTCCATATCTGGCTGTTTATTTGTTACTTCCTTCAGAGATGCTTTAGGTCCCTGTTAACATCTTCATGCAGCATACATATATCGTGGCGCATATGTGATGAGTTACAGGACAGAGGCACTGGTCAGCAGACAAAGAGTCACAAATCAATGACTGTAATTCAACGTCAGCACTTTTATCAGCAAAACTCATCTCTGTCTGACGCTCAGCTGAGGACACCCAGTTGATCAGCTGACCGCCGACAAATGCTTTTCAAGTTTGTACTTTTTGTCACATCTCCCCTCTATGTGAGAGCAGCAGCACGTGGAACAGGCACTTTGTACATATTTGTACTTAATTCACTTAATGTTCTTAGATGATGAACACGTTCCCTGTCTGTCATTACCGAGTCTCATTTTACAACAACTTGTAAACGAGATTGTGGATCTTAAACGTAATACTTTATTTGAAAAATTTGTAATTTATGCACATTTGTTCTGTGAGGCGTAAATATACAGCCTGTATTGTTGCTTAAAATATGTATTTTAGCTTATTATTTTTTCCTGATATGGAAACTTTTTGCTGTTGTTGTCTTTGCTTTATCTATTTATCTAGATCTATCGATCTACCTTCGCCTGCATACTACACTACTTTTACCTCTTACTTAAGTCAGTACATACCTCCAGAACTGTTGTTATCCTTCATGACATTTGACGTGAAGTGTTTTAAATAAGCTGCACACCTCTGTTGGTTCCTTATGGCTGAGCAAACCAGACGCTGCTGCTCTCAGAAGTATCTCATTATACTGCTAACCAATACGGAAAATATGTAAATCATGATAATTCAGTGCTTGCATAAGTAGAATCTGTGTGGATTTTATTGTGTACATTCCATTTCCTGCGAATGAACATGTTGATTCAGACCCTAGCTGCATGTTAGTGAGTGACACGATCATTTGAAATTGTCTGTTTTATCACAGTAGAAGTGATAATATCTGGACCTGTTGGCCCCTTTTAGCCAAATACTTTCTGTACAAGAAAACTTAGTGGTGTCGAGACAAGTCAATAATCAACGCGCAAGAGACATAAACGCCAGCACCCTTAACCAGTTGAAGCATTTGCTGATTCACAG
This sequence comes from Aeoliscus strigatus, assembly GCA_901007665.1. Taxonomy (NCBI): domain Eukaryota; kingdom Metazoa; phylum Chordata; class Actinopteri; order Syngnathiformes; family Centriscidae; genus Aeoliscus; species Aeoliscus strigatus. The sequence continues at coordinate 168,334 of CAAKHB010006050.1, read as the reverse complement.
TGACGTTTACACCAGCCCAGTGTCTCACAGCCAGTAAGTGAGCAGAAGACAGTGTTTGCATGCAACACAAAACATGCACACACAGCAGAAATGTCTGTTTCCAAGCGGACGCCAACACTGACTTGTGCCTCCTCAGCGACAGCCCCATTTGCTGCTTCATCTGCTGCAGGCCGTGGTAGTCCGTATAGATCAGGTCAAAGGGCAGCGGGCCGGTCATCGGACAGCTTCCCCTTCCAGGAGGGACCCCCAAAAACCTGCACACGCACACAAAATAATAATCAGATGTTATAATGGTGACATAGTGAGTAATACTGCTGCCATTTTCATGTAAATATGCTTCTATACTCCTTTTTTGTAGGTCCTTGGTTTGATTCCTGGCATGGGCTCTTAGTTTCCATGCTCTTAGTTTCTCCTCACATCTCTGTGGGTTCTCTCCCCTCCAAAACCATGCTGAGGTTAACTGGTCACTCTCAATTGCCTGTAGGTGTGATTGTGAGTGTGAATGTTCTGTCCTTCATGTGGCCCTGATGAGCTGGTGACTCGTCCAGGTTGTACCCTGACGGTCGCCTGTAGACAGTTTCTCCCCTTTTTCTGAATTGTGAGCAAACTCAGTGTAGAAGTGAAGCATGAACCGGTGTATTTAGTGGTGGATCGAATCAATCAGAACAAAACAGCCCATTGTGAACTGTGTCAGTGCTCTGGAGGATATGATGGCCGGTTATTGCATGGTACATACAGTAAGACCATTCAATTCTAACAGGCGGCAGTGGAGTCCCCTCGTTTGTCCGCACAGCTCCTTCTGACTGTCGCACACACAAACACACATCTGAGGAGGTACATTTATTCAACCAAACATTATCCTTCAAAGCTGTTGCTGCTGAATCTGTGTTCATGATGGCGGCAATTCAAGAACTTTTGTCAAGGAACCACAACACTCCTCTTCACACCATACATACAATTTGGGGAAAGGGAGAAATTAAGTGAAACTTAATACAAGCTGTTTTTCCACCTCATGGGATCACTACATAGCGAACAGATGTTGAGCAACATTTGACCAATTTTTGCAACTTGTTAAATATTAGTTGTTTTCATATTCCTATTTTTCAAAACTCTTCCAGTTGTTTTTAAAATACTGGAGTTCTTAGCAACTTTTGCTTGTTCTATTTTTGGACATGTGAATAATGACTGGATTATTTGTTCTAATGTATCTCTTTTCTGTCTATTCATCCATTTCCCCCCTATTTTTCACATCAGGGGGAGCAAAGAAACCCTGCTGAAGCATATTGTGTCATTTGTTTTTCCGAAACATCAACTACGATCAGTGTCATTTGGGAGGCGATGGGACATAAACAGGACCAAAAGAGCCTCATTTGGCACAAAAAAAGAATAAAAATGGATTGGATAAATGAAGATATATAGACATAACAAAGTCGGGGAAAAGTGTTCTCAGCGCGGCTTCAGAGCGCTGCGCTTTCAGCTGCGATCAAGGCAGAGCTTTGTTTGAGAGGAAGACAGACGAGCTATTTTCATTCCAAAAGAAGCTGACGTGCTACAACAGCTCCAAGGAAAAGAAAGTGGATGGGTTTGTACAGCATTTATATATGAAGGTTAAATGACATTAAAGAGGTAATGATGAACAAAATACAGTGTCATTTTTTTCAAAAAAAACAAAAAAAACAGACTTTCCTCAAAGCAGTATACTCTGACCTCATTCAAGTTGGGGGATTTCCATCCAAACAGATCACGCCATCCAGTACTTGCAATGAAACTTCATTTCTCTATCTGACATGTAATATGTGAGGTTTTAATATCAGGTGGAAATGTTAAAGGGTTTTTTTGTTGCTCCTCCTGAAAGTCTGACTCACTACCACTCGCAGGGAGATACTCTGAACCAGAACCAGCACTGACCCGACCAGAACCTCCACCTGAACCCTCCAGATCTTGACCTGAAAAACTGGGTTGATTACATGATGGGACTTACAACCTGTCCCTTTAACGAAGGCCACAAACCACGATGTGACTGTAAAACTGATTTATGTCCTCATAACATTGGTTCAGACACACACACACACCTGCAAAACAAGAGGCCATCGATCTTCTCACGGATACTGAATATATTTAGTCAGCAGCGCAGCGTGGCCGCTGGTTCCCGACAGCAGCTGCGATAATGAGCAGCCAGCGGTTCTTTCCATCAGTCAAAGGTATAAGCAGGACTATCACACTTGACTTCAGCAGCATCTCTGTTCTCTGCAGTATATTTCCTTTTCAAATAATTAGGTCACAAAACAAGAATGAGGTATGAAACCTCTTAAGCTTTCCAGCTTAAAGCAAACTTCTTAGAAAGCAACAAGCAGGAGTCTCAGTCACGTAGCAAACAAAAAGTTTGAAGCTGGAGCGCTGCCAGTGGTGTATAAATGTGTTGGAGGTTCCACTCATAGTATAAATTTAAATGATGATCTCTCACAGCTTAATGCTGAATGCCATTAGTATAAAAGCAGATGTATTACAGTTAATAAGAGCAGAGTGGTACGTGACTCAGCTCCACACAGATTCACTGATAGTACGAAGAGCTTTAATTGGATATATGCAAATCCAGAGAAACTTTAAGGGGATTAAAGTGCATTAAAGACTTTGGAAGTACATGCACACACACACGCAATCCGCTAAATGTAAAAATGATGTGCAGTTAGAAGGGGAACAAATCGATACACTGAAATATCGCGGTATTTTGTCACCAGATTTTTTTCATTGTTATCTTTTTTCCCACTAATTAAGTCATTTATTTAAACACACCTTAATACAGTTTACTAGCCCACAGCTTAGTTGTTAGATTGCTGATAACTTGAACTTGTCAGTTGAACTATTGAGGTCTTTTTTTTTTCTTTTTTAGAAAGAAAAGAAAATCGGGTGCTGGTTTGGTTGGGAATTTTAGAAAGTTCAGTCTCACAAAATGTTCTTAATGAGATAAAACAGACATCACTATTGAAAATGAAAATATATCACAAGTCACAATATTGCACATACAAGTTTAATTGTGATTAAATGTAACTGTTGAAGTATCAGACGCCATTCAGTTACCATAGCAACTGACCTCCAAACTGACCAACCATCAAGACAAATAAGTGTCACTCAGCTAAGAAGATAGGTCGAAGCTAAGAGGAAGTGTTAACCACAATGGAAAGCAATTACAAAATAGGGTAAAATAAGGTAGGTATTGTGTAATTTATTTAGTTACTTTGTTGACATCAATATTTCAGGAGAAGGCATTGCATTAATAAAAGAGTAGACTGCAAAGGGAGAATGAAGCAGTGCTGCTGGAGGTGCCCCTGCAGAGGATATTGGATTCAAACAACACGCCAAGGAAAAAGGACCACAAAGACAATATGCAAAAAGAAAATGAGGTCTTTCTGCCTCAGGTGGCCCAGGAAGACGTGATGTACATTCCTGAAATGGATCTGTTACTGTGAAAAAGAACAGCACATCAACAAAAATGAAACCGCGCTGTTTCAGGTTGAGCACTTATGAACACACAGACACGTGAAGGCTGAAACCAGGATCCAGGGACAGAAGCGCTTCCTGATAAGGACATGACTCCAGGTGAGGCTCACTAACAGCCGGAGGAGGCCGCCGAGTGGCTCCACTGGCCGAGCACAGGATGGAGCGTGACAGGATGAAAGCTACCTTCAGCTGCGTCTGGGACCCCGACAGCTGAAACACTCAAACTCAAGGAAGAAGGAGTCAGTGTCCTGAAGGACCTTAAGGACCTGGAGGATGCTCAAGGACGCCAGGATTGGAGGGAAAAAGTGTACTCAGGGCATCCTGTTTTTTATACAGTCTATGAGGGGCACACTTTATTTCGACATTTATGTGCAATGGCAGTTTTGTGCCACATTTGTCAAGGATAGGACAGGATTTGAGATGTAAAGAGATAACTGCACCTTTAGTTGTACTCCAGGGATGAAAATGAGTTTTAATGCATTTTTAGATCCAGAGACATCAATGTTTTCTTATATATAACACAGACAACAAAACTACAATGCTTGTACTACATGTACAGTATGTCAGTGAGCGATGTGAGGAAAAAGATGTAAGACAGGATAAGTAGGCTGTGATGTAAAGGAATGATAGAAAAAAAAGGAGCCAGAACAGATGGGGCAGATTGGCATCATTTCCCTGACACCACTTGACAATCACCATCGGGTAAAAAAAATATCCTGCTCCACAGCTGGACCACTGGTGCCATGGCAACTTAACAGCCTGGAGAAAGGAAGGGAAACTAATGGGACCCCACAGCTTCTCTGCATCAGTTGTCAGGGAAGGGCAGGTATGTCCGTCAGCGAGGGGGCAGATTTCTCTGATCATACGAGGAGTTTATTGAGGGGTGGCTGCCAAGAGGGATCGCAGCATGGGGGCAATGACACAGCCAAAGAAGAAAAGTGGATGTGTCACTGGGTCTAAATCCAGCCATCGAATGCTGCAGCGATCACATAACATCTAATAAACTACTCTGATGTTCAGGACTCAGGCATCAGTGTTTAACAGCACATTACACTTCTCTTTGGTGCAGTCCAGCTGTGTGCATGTGCAGAGATGGTCATGCATTCATTCATTCACTTCCTGTAACTGCTTGTCCACGAGTCAGCATACCACACAGACACCCATTCACAATCACATTCACATCTACGGGCAATTCTAGAGTTGACAATTCACCTAATGTGAACATGTCTGGATTGTGGGAGGAATCTCGAATCTTGGATATTTTACACTCTTTCAGTGTATTAGCTTCAGTTTCCCTGAACACATCCAACCTGTTGCTACTGGGCCATCTTGCTCTGATGCTTTTGGAGGAGAGGATGAAGAGATGGTGAAGGAGGCACAAGAGAGAACTTGGAGACAGTACAGGTGGACGTTCCCTCAGCAAAGCTTGAGGAAGCCAGGACGTGCCATCTGCAGCATGGTGTCGTAAGAGTGAGAGGTGAAATACCCAATTAATCCAGGAGTGAAGACATGTCCGAGGACACTGGAAAACCGGGGCACATGCTGAGTGATTAGTTGTTATTTCTCCCTAATTTTTGGAAACATTTTCTGTCAACTTCACCAAACCCCCTTATTTACTTTGACTGTGGTGAAAAGCATCCAGTGATCCAACTGATGTTAGTTGTTGCTGTTAAGACCGATTTGTCTATGAAGAAAAACTTGATCTAAAGAAATTGATCTACAGGTATGGTAACGTCACTATCTGCAGCTTTAGACATAATAAACAGCTCTCTAATCACAGTTAAAGAGTATAAAACACCAAAACTGTGCTGCATTGTTGGTCAGTAAACCTGTTGTTGTTTTGAAAATGATGACACTGACTAATGGTTGTTTGTTTCATCACAAAGGAGAGAAACACAGATCAACACATTCCAGAACGATGACACCAGCATATCAAGGCTCCATGTTGGGATAATAACAGACCTGACATTTTACACTTTGTGATAACTTTTACTGGTCGGACAAGACCGATAGCTCACTAATGCGTTTGACCTTCAATAAGGCCTTTTTAAAAATGATTTCTGACAATCTCCCACCGCTCCGGCTCAGACTACGAGAAACAAGGTGAAATTACCTGGCGACTGCATTAATGGATTAGTTGGAGTACTCCGCGGAGGCTCACTAAAGATAATTGACACTGAAACCCCATTGGCAAACTATAAAGTACCACTCATCCTGCAGCTCACACTGGAGAGCCTGAGAGACAGTGCACTTGTGAGTGTGTGTAGAGGGGGTGGGGGGCACAACTGGATGGAGGACGGAGCAGCTGAAATATCGGTGTCTTCAGATTAATTCTCGTTGTAAATACTTCGAGGACAGCAGTGTGCAGCATTTACAGCTTGTGAGCTGAAAGAGCACGCGCGCACGCACGCACGCACACTCACACACTCACCCTCAGCCTTCCCCCCACCCATCCACATTAAGGTGCTCTGTCTCTGTTTAATTACCCGCGCTGCTCTGGGAGGAGATGAGGTCCCTGCACGTGAGAGCTGTCTAAACCCTATTATACGAGTTAAACAAATTTTATAAATGCAAATGTCACTGAACAAATATACTCATAGAATAATAAGATCAGCAGTTGTACGATATCTAATTACTGCAGCTGAGGCTGATGAAAACATTTGTTTTGTAGTTTGAGCCCATGACGTTGTAAACAAAGCAGTAAATATTTGTAAGAGTGTCTGGGATTGGGAAAGTCTACAGTCATATGGATGAATGTCTGTATTTTATGGAAACCTACACAAATACTTCTGTGTGTAATTTGAATGATTTACATGAAGATCATAAGATAAACATCTGCTGTGCACGGTTCTGTGTTTCTTTTCTTCATTAGACACTTGTTTCCGAGCCATCTGTCAGATAATAATTAACTCCACGAAAGAAGAAACCAGTAGTAGAAACCACTAGAATTTAAAGTTATTCCTCAAACAGCATTTCTTTTTTTACATTAGCATTTGAAATTTTACATCTGTCAAAGGATTACATAAAACTTCCAGTTATTTAAAACAAATATTGTGAAATGTAGCAGGACAGAGACGCCTGAAGTTTCGATAGTCGTGTTTTAACACGATTTACGCTTTAAAATACAGACAGATGGAACAGTTGCTCTTCATTTCTTCTCCTGACGGGAGCAGAGTTCATGAACAGCCTACAATGCCTCATCCAGATGCAAACGAGAGCCTTTCTGCATCGGTATCAGTATCCGACGCCAAGAGGCCGTGACAGCGAGTCACTGTCTGACACACTGGGATGAAAACTGATTTTACATGCAAATGAAACCAAAATCACAGAGCAGCCATTGTTGTGTGCAGTCATTCTGTCTAGTACTGGAGAAATTATTATTATACCTTGAATTTTCCAACAGAGACTGCTGAGGGAAATTATACTTGTTCAAATTAAACATAACTATGTTAATATCAACAGTTTCTCCTAAACCTGATTTATGCTTTGATCAGCTCACTTTCAGCCATGATTGCTTGAAGTAAACAAAGATAAATACGGATGCCTGGAAAAAAAAAGAAAAACATAACAACAGGATTCAATGCAGCGTGACACACACAGACAGACCTACAAGTCTGCTTCTGCATCAAATCGACAGTGTGCCTACAGCGTAGAGTACTCTCCAGAAATGCAACTGTGTGAGCTCCACTGTCTATGTGGAGCTCCGGAGATGGCAACGACTGTGATTGGAGTGTTTGTGTCAGGTTCTCAGCTCCCGGAGAGGAACTTCTGTGTTTGCTGAGAAAATAAAAAACGTCCAAAAGGCGATTTTTGCCTGGAAAATGGAGCTGAAAAAAAAGGCAGATCTTATTGTAGTTAGTGCAGTAAGAAGATCTGCTCACTTTCAGTCGCTATCCCTTGAAGAAAAGAGAGAAAAACAAGTAAATACAATGGCGGGATTCAATGCAGAGTGAAGCAGACAAACAGACGCAGGTGTATGAACACAACGGTGTCGGCCACTTCAGTTCAACGCAGAGGCAAGAATCCAGCTTCAGGGCATCTTCAGGGAAAGTAAACCAGCATCTTTTGTGGTGGAAATGAATGTGTGACAGAGATAATTGGGAGCATAACTGATTCCTCGGAGCAGGCCAGCAAAGGGACGGTGCCAATTACAGGCAATAATATGACGCAAACCAACAGCTTAACTCCAACAGTCACTGAGCTCCCACTGTGGCAAATCTGTCCATCAGAGAAACATTTCAACAATCCTGTCCACATAAGAACCGCAGAGGGCCAGCCAGCCACCCGTATAAGCTTCTTTCCAAAGGGTGGGTGGGAGAGTGAAGAGCAGGAAATGTAAATAGATACAAGCCTGAGGGAATCCGTGGGAGCACAACCCACATAACGATCTGTCAATTTAATGGTGTGTGGGAGAGTAAGTAAGGAATGGAGAGATATGTTCCCTTCTTTCCCTCCTATTTGTTAATAGTCACAGAAAATAGGTTTACAGATGTTCAGCATCTGCCATTAACCCGTTAATGGCAGAACCCATAAAAAAGTGGTTATTTTAAGTCCACTGGGCTTCAATTTTAGCTCCCGCCATTACATTTTCTCCAAAGCTGGATGTTTCATTTCCTGACAAATAGAGTCCAATATCAGCTCAAATGGAACGCTGCTGCATCCTCATACAAATATACATACACCAATAAAACCTCTCGCACACTCAGATACACACACACACACACACACACACACACATTACCAGCTTTAACCGTGCTTGATGTTTTTTTGCCGTCTCTTTGTGAGGTTCTGGACAATTTCTAAACACTGCTGACGGCATACCCAATGGAGACACACTGATTCAATACACCATGACACCAATTAGAGAGGTAAATAATATCTCGGCCAGAAGTAGAATTCCCACTGCGGCATGTCTCCCTCACTGATCTGCAGAGTCTGTTCTTATCAAAGCTGCTTTTCTTCACAGCCCGATATTTGGGATCAAAGGGCGTCTCTTAACTCATCGATGCCCCTACCTCTGGATACGTCGCTAAATCAGAAGTGCACACTATCAGCGGCTCCTGCTTCTCATCATCCACTGACAGAGCAGAATCGACAGCAAATCAAGCACACAATCATTTCTCCTGACGATGTGGAGCTTCGTGTCTGGGCGATCACAGAGCCGCAAAAAAGAAAAAAGAAAAGAAATAAAAAAAGGACTGGAACCATCTGAGCTCCTCCTATAGCTGCTGTGACAATCGATTGTCCTGTATAGTCAGTCTGTGTCTGTGCCTGCCTTGGAAAGCTGGCAGGCACACATACAGCGTGTGTGTGTGTGTGTGTGTGTATGTGTCTGTGTGTGTGTGTGTATGTGCGTGTGTGTTGGCATAAGCACTTATGTCTGTGATGACGAGCGACAAGCCCTGTTATCGTGAAGTCAGTGAGCCGAGCTGCAGCAGGGAGGAGGCGCACAAACTGTGGACATGTTGTCAGGCTGAAACAACACATTGCAGCGATTTCTCTCTCTCTCTCACACACACACACACACACAGAAAATTAGCAAAGACAAACTGGGTTTACTCACCCGTGCAGCTGCTTGAGCGACACCGAGATCTGGACGTTGTGTCCCAGCACGTGGACGGCTGTAAAAATGTCGGCCCATTGCACCATCTCACCCAGCGGACCCCCTTTCAGTACCTTGGGGCTGAAGACATCCCCAGACTCCTCCGTCAGGAAGCCCACATGGACAAGAATCTGAACGCCAGAGAAGAAGAAGAATAACAATCCATTAACAACAGATTGATTTCTGCTTTGATAAAATAACTTAAGCGAGTGTCTGATGAAGGAATGAATAAATCAAAAACACTTTGAAAGTAGATTTTTCAACAGGTGGCACCAACAACACCACATATTTAATGAACTCGCTGGTACCAGACTCTCTTAACTGCATTTGGCCGACTTACAAACTGCAGGACGACGATCGATGAATCAATGAATCCAAGATGGCGTCGGTAGCTCAGTGTCATCTGTCAGTATAAACTGTTAACTGTTTTTGTGTCACTTAGGTGTTTTGTTCAGTGACTCGCATACAACTGTTTGATTTGTTGTCAATAGTATTGTTTTTACGGTGGAGCAATACAGAGAATGTGGAAACTAACCTACTACGTTGTGATGAAAGTGGAACACAGACTACTCAGTTTTCACCTGTAAATTACATCAGCACATGTTACGAACTACGACAGCCGATCTGCAGGAGTTGACAGTAAAGATTAAACAGCTCTCACATAGGCAAAGGGTTACTGACGCTGCTGATGAGGAAGCCAAGAAGGCGAGAGGGATCTAAGATGATTACTTCTAATCAGACGAGAGGCTCTTTGGCACTTTGGAGAACTGTAAATCTGTGTGGAGACACTGAGGCCAATCGATGCCTGCAACACGTTATATCCTCCTTTATTATCTGTCCATGTCAGTAGAGAGGAAACGTAGTCCAACAAAATGTCGCAGCTGTTCTTGTGCTCTGCACATTTTTGTCCTGTCCACAAACGAGGTTCATCAGCGTCTCTTGTCACAGACAGAATCGTCCTACAAACACGTTGTATGCAGATGCTGATTCGTGCAAATAAGTGCTTCATATTCACCCTCTTCTGTTCTCTCCAATGGTTGCGGAGCTTGTCGTCAAGCCGACGAGCCGCAGAGGCCCACTGGGCCGCCAGCCTGCGAATGCGTCTCTTCATGAAATTCAGAGATTCTTTCCCAGAGCCCACCTGCTCCAGAAGAGTCCCCATGTCGGACTGGAAAACAGCCTGGAGAAAAAAAAACACCAGGAAAGGATGGTCAGTGAGGAGAATGTCAGGTTTGGCTTGTTTGTAGTTTGGCTGAGATTAATATTAAATGTACACGAGAACCAAGCCTTATTTTATCTTTGTTGTATTTGTTTTTTCTGTTTCAGTAATGTGTGTATAAGAGGTTATACAAGGCCTACAAGCCATTCTTCTTTTGGTTCCTCTTCAGACACACACACACACACACACACAGACACATATATATTGTAGATTTTGTGTCAATAATTTTCCATTTTATTTTATGTTTGCTTGACGTTCAATTCAATGTCATTGTACACTGATGGAAAAAAGAAAAAATAAAGCTTGACAGAACCTATCATACTTGTATCTGTTCTCTCTGACAGGCATCCTGAGGGAATCTTGGATCCTCCTCAGATACAGTCTGGACTCACCTTACATTGGCTGAATATCGTCACTGCACTCACATCCAGCAAACTCATGATAATCAATGGAGGTGCTGCATGAGCTACAGCATGGATTATTTGCAAAACATAGAAGAGTGGTTCTGATCAGGTGGTGAATGTCTCTCAGATGCACTAAATAAGATTTCAATAAAAGACTATGTCTACATGCAGGGCTGCACAACAGACGCACAATGCAGCTGAATTAATGTTCTCAAGCGCTACTTGTGTGTGGGAAAACAATGCACCTAAAGGAAACCTTGGGATTAGTCTCAGTGAATACAGACGAATGAATTCACATCAGGATCCGTTGTGTTGGCTGCACATTATACTAGAGAGAAAGGATAGTGGTTGTCTTGGTTGAGGGGGTTGTGTGTGTGTGTATGCGTGTGTGGGTTGGGGCGGGGGGTAACCTCGAGGAGTAAGTGCAACCATGAAAATAAAAAAGTCCAATGAAAATAAAAAAGAAAGAAAAAAAATCCGTCAGGAAAATGAAAATAGGAATGAAAGCAGTTATTAAGGAGATTGCATCAAGTGCATCATGTGATTTATCTGTGTGTGTGTGTTTGGGGGGGTGATTAATACTCTGCTCACAGTATGTCACAAGCGGTGTGCAGCATCAATCACAGGATACCTCATCCAATAAGGACCTTGGTATTTAGCTTTTCACTCAGAACTTCAGCCAAAGTATCCAAACTTCACACACTGCTGCTGCTGTGGCTGCTGGTGCTTCAGGAATGATCGTTTCTGCTGCAGTGATCAATTTTGTTGAATGTGCGGATCATGTGTTTCTCCTACAAAATCCAGACTGAAGGTTTTTCTTACTTGTCTCTTGGGTGGGGGCTTCAAAGTGGGCGTCGCAGTCTGGTTTCTCCAGGGCAGTGGGGGGCAAAACCACTCCACCTCACTCAGGTAGATGAGGAAAGAGCAGTCGGAGCCGTCCACACCGTAGAAGGCGTAGCATGGGTCCGAGGTCCAACGAGCTCGCATCCACTGGAGGGTGTGGGGGGGGGCAAAGAATACATTCTAAGTCCTCTCATACATGGCGTTTAAATATACTGTCTAATAGTCCGAACAGTTTGGGCATGTTCAAATTGAGGAAGGAAATGGATTTAACATGTAGATTTAAGATGTAGATTCTGGCAACGAGCGTACCGACTCTGGGTGGCACCAACAGGTGCCTGTCAGAATATCACTGCACGCAACTGGAGCCCGCTAACACCAATCAGAGCAGTGAACAAGGTGATGTCATCCAAGAAATGAGTCAGAGTTTGTTTTGGAGAAGAGTGAAAGAGTTTGATGGAGAGAGGAAATGTTGGTCTTTGAAAGAAACGTCCAACTCGTTGACAGTAAAGACGATTCAAACCACCACTCTTCAGCAGCCATCTTTGTTGTGTCGTCATCCTGCTAAGCCCCGCCCACAGACTCTGTACATGGGGATGCGAATGGTCCAAACTGAATTCTTTCTTAGTTAATGATCTCCGACTGCTCATGTTCCGACAAACCTGCAGAGCAAATCCCAGATATGTCTGTATTTCCAGGATTGCCCTGTGTTGTATTTCTTCAGATATGGTCACACATTGGATCATATGTTGTGGTGCTGTTTTCTACTCTGCTGTCACTTTATATTATTTGTTGCTCCGGTAACCCAGTACACCACAATGAGCCTTGAACCTGCTCTTATCTTTTTATACATAAATGTGTGCTGCACCCACAGAAGGGAGGGGTGGGGGGATGGGTATGAAGACTTAGGACTTACATCCATCTTGCTGGAACAGTCAGGATAACGGGGATCTCTGGGAATCTCACATTGTCCAAATGTTCCATCCCGACCTGGAGGAAAATGAAATGCAAAGTATTTATCAACGCAGACGCATCCACGTTTATCGTATTTATCCATTGATCACGATTATGAAAGTCACCACGATCATATTGTAAGGATAAGTAATAAACATAAGAGCCACTTCAGCATATAAAGTAGCAGAGGGAAGCTATCAGCCACCATTGTTTCCATGGGAGTATGTGTTCCATAATAAAACAATGGACAGCGATAAACAAAAAGATGGTTAATAAATCTTCCACAGTCAGACAATTTATTAATCCAGGAGGGAGATTTGTTTGTTTCAGCAGCTCCAAGCAAGAATGGATATAGAAGCATAGGTATCGATTGCGCATGAATAATATTCAGGCTAAAATGATATAAAACACACCAGAGCAGTTTGCTGACACCATGGACAGCATCCGAGCGATGGCTGTGGTACATAGTATAGGCCGACACACGAATAAAGGTAAGACGCAATGTTAGAAATTTCTGTTGGAGAGTAATAAAGTATCTCATCTATCCATCTATCCATGTTGCTTCAATTATCCTAGTTTTGGGATGAGCTCAGATAAAGTGGCGTGCTAACAAGCCCAATGCAAACACTTTGTTCCAGTTTGACACTCGCAGCATTAATACACTTCCTTTAGGGTTCCGGTCCTTTCTTCACCCATTTTTTCCTTTTTCGCCTAACTGATTCTGCCTGCCTACCATTTTCCTCCAGCCTCACCCCTCCTTCCAGCTCCCTTCTTTCTGTCCTCTCCTTGAAGCCCAGTGCTACAGAGCCTAATTAGAGGTGCGTCTGCGGCTCCTCTGCAGCATCCTGCCAGGCATCGGAGAGCACAATCACGGACAAATAATTGCCAGCCATTCTGTCTGATTAGCATGATAACGACAGATCTCTGCTGATGCAAAGGCCAACTGCCTACGACATTTTGCAACATCAAAACAACTTATTTAAATTATGTTAGACATTATGACACCAGAAGACAAAAAAAAAATCAGACGCATTAATGAGACAGCGTGTTGAATTGATTTCTGCCGTGAAGAGCGATGATCTGGACTGAGGGAAACATGCATCTTTTGAGAAGAAATTGACAGTGATGGCTGACAGACGTGGATCTCATTAACCACTGGACGGTAATTCATCATCCTGCTTTTGGTAAGGTTGCGATGTGGCCTAAACACAATCGAGCATTGTGCTGCGGCACTCCAACGCTCCCCCACCATCACACAAATAGTGGCTGGCTATTTGAGCAGGCAATGTGCTGTGAATAATGTCTGTCATGTTCTATAAGATCAACCAGCGAGTGCAAGTCAGACATAAATTGTGCATTCAGGTCTTAAGTCTGGATCCCGGCTTGACAGTTGGGTTTATGTGGGCAGAGGGGAAAGTTTTTCCAGATTGCAGGGATTTGAAATGGACAGCCGGGATCCATCTGAAGGACTATGTCTACATTTGGTATTCTAGGTGTGTGAAGGGGCAGGCTGCATGTAAGTTTGTGTGTGTGTGTGTGTGTGTGTGTGCGCGCGCGTGCACGTGTAATCCCACCTCTTCTATTGGCAATGCTGCGCTGCAAGATCTGCTCCACCCTCACTGCCATGTCCGACATGTTCTGGGCGATGGCCTGGATTCGCTCCACCAGTCCTACAGGCTGAATCCTAACACACACAAACGACTATGAGAATAAGTGATAATGTTCAAAATCGTCTCGTTATGGCCTGGATTCTCCACATGAATTGTAATCAGTCCAAATTCAAATGAACCAGGACAAGTTTCTTTTAAGCCTCCCCAGCATTTGTTGTGTTTCCAGCGTTCACAGGGAACATAAAGTGGTCGAAACTGCTAATTATCTGCAACTTCGCATCCAAAAAGCTTTTAAACACTAACAGACAATTTGTTTGTTGAGATGTTGGGACCAGTGACAGCGCCCATACGAGTGGTTCCTCAGAGAAATAACAGACCAATTAAGTTGTTCAGCAAATGCGTGGTACTGAAAGAAACACAGAGTCTGGGGAGGAAATGATTTGAAGTTTTGAAGGAAAAGTGAAAGTGCTTCTCAAGTTACTTAAATCTATCTTCTGCACTTGCAGTATTTTTGTACTTGTAAAAACTCAAAGGGTTTACAATATTACATCTTTAACCTTTTTCTATCTGTACACTCACAGGAAATTAAGTTCACATTTCAGAAACTAAAACTAACAAATGTTTGACATTTCATTTAATTGATGTTCTTCTCTTATTAAATGTTAAATCGTTTTTACTAAATTCCTCTTAACAGATCACTTTGCCCCCTGAAATCTATTACTGTTTTTTTGTTGTTGTTGTTGTCAGTACTTCACAAATGTTTTTTAATAGCTTATATTTATATTATTATACTTTATATTTATCTCATTTGGATGTAGGCAATGTGTACATTTAAATAAATGTTTCTTGTGTGTTCTACATAGGAGAACTTAGTCTGAGTTATCAGAATTCAAGTGGTTTTTGCAAGCTGCAGACAGGAAGTTGACAAACAGAACGCTCTCCTAAGCAGAAAAAAAGACTGGGAGTCAGTGGAATCAGTCCGACTCAGGGGAGTTCAGAATTCAATGTGTCAGTACAAACCTGACTTTGTTAAACCTGGTGACTGAATTCCAACATATGACACTTTAAAGATGTCTCCTTTGCAGAGTTTCCCTCATTTCAGAATCCTGCCCAATCCTTAGGTCCCTGGGATTGGGCAGAGAAGCACAAAACCAAACATACGAGGAACAAATATAGTGGCTGAACTGAGAATAAACTAACACACAGGTACACGCAGACATGACACAGCAAAACAACAACACAGTGATTGCAGTCACTGGTGGATTCCGTTAAACTACAAGACAGTATTTCTAATTTCATGTCTAAGCCCATTTTCACACCCACAACATCTAAAACTGCACAACACCAATCATGTGTTCCTGCCTACGCAATAATGTTTGCTAGTCTGACGACTGGATCATTACTCTGTTTTACATAACAGCAAAGAAAAACAAATTATTTTAATGAGCTTTCTTACTATGTAATAATATTTCTGGAATTTGTCAGTGTGCCAGACAAGGCAATTATGTTTATGTGAAGAACTGAACAGCCAAACCAATTTTTTTTCCTTTTTTTTTTTTTCTTGTTGGATCCAAGAAGCCAAAATCGTCTTTTCTCTCATTTTGCCAATTGCAGACACACTGGAATGGCAGTGACAGAGGTGTTCAGGCAGAACAGCCCTCATTATAAAGCAGCAGCACTTAAAGCTAAAAAGAAGAGTATGCATGCATACAGTCTCCCTCCGGAGGTAATGTTCAAGGAGTCTGACCTCAGACAGATGATCAAATGATGAGGAGAAAGAGGGCAATCTAATTATTTCCTTTTTTTCTGACTGAAAAACTGGTCAGTGACTTCTGGAGTTAACACTGACCACACAGAATATATTGATATTACCTGTGCAAGGGGAACTTGAACTTTACATTAAAGATAATGAGAAATATTTTTCATAAATCAAAACAAAAACCTTTCTGACATTTCCCTGTTAGTCTCTGAGAGACCAATTATATGATGCAATTCTATTTTTGTGTACTGCATTTTGTAAAGAAAAGAAGTCTTTTAGGTTTACAACACTGTTAAACTATAGATATAGAAAATAATATCCCAAGTGCATTGATGAATTCTGATGAATTTGTCCTTAGACCCTTGATGGGAGGAAGGAAGAAATAAACCTGCTCCCAGGCTGAAAGTTCCTCATCATTATGTCACTGGGCTACACCAAATTCACTGCAATCGACAATATGAATATCAATGAATGTGTACTTCTTAAGCGTACATGTAATAATATTACAATGTACCCATGTTATCCTGTAACACGGCACATCCTGTAACAATGATTTTGGCATTACTTCCAGCGCTACTGAGGTGTACAGTAAGGAGAGAAAAAGAAGGGCGCTTGCGCAAACTCTGAGCAGGTATCAGCAAGAGAAAAGGTCTGTTGCTGTGGCAACCACCACACACACACACACACACACAGGCCAGAGACATTATTGCTCTTCCAAACATTCACCTGGAAGACAAAAATGTCCCCTTGGACTCATAGATGCCAGTAAAATGTAACGGTACTAAAAGCTAAAAAGATATTTTGACAGTAAGTCAAGGAGCCATTAGCTGTGATGACATTTTGTATTCAAAAGGTCAGTTTCATCATGACGTTCTGCAGCTCCCAGTAAGAGGTTGTATTCTTGCCCTTTTTACTTAAAACTGCTCATTAGACTTTCAATGGACTCTGGAAACTAAGGGCATGGATGTAACACCACCTGACTCAACCCCAAAAGTGGTCTTTTCAGTTTATGACAGGTTGTTTGCTTGCTTGTTTGTTTCTGCCAACACCAGGACTCTTTAAGACAAAGATGTGGATGTAAAGTACAACCTGACACAACCAACAACTGATAATTTAAATTTATGGAAGTTTGTCTTTATTTTTAAGCGCAGAATAAACAGAAACAGTCTTATACCCCAGAGCCTTATACTTGTGCCTCCATGTTTCGTCACGCTATTTTTTTCTTACGTCCTCTTCAGCTTCAGAACATGTGAAAAAAAAAGCAAAAAAGGTTGTCCTTCCACCACCAACAGACCAAACATACAGAAAAGCAACATCAAAACACATTTCCATTTGATGTTCAAAACAGAAGTGGAAAGTCCACAAATCTCCCTCAGTGTGAGCTACCAGATATTTTCAGGCCATCTGAAGTTAAAAATTATACCACACTGATGTCCTATTCCCTCCCACTCACATTCAGCACATGTACATCACTGCTTCACACATCGTCACTTTTACCATACACATGAGCCAGGCGAAGAAACTGTTTTTAGGCTTCAGTTGGTCACAAATTCTTTTCTGTTCCGTGAGGTGCCGCCTTCAGCATGTCGTGGAGTTTTCAAACAAATGTAAATTCAAAGGTCGCAAAATGCAAATGGGAGGATCTGGGGACGAACAAAAACCACAGGAGGCATCTGTTCCATCATGAGACTCATTCGAACATGAGGGATTGCTTGTACCTCTTGCACTTCACATTTTCTTTTATCTATATGTTTCGATTACTACTACGGTAAGAAGAAGCTGCAGCCTGTCACCAGATATCTGTGGTGTTTGTTGAGAATGGAGGACATGCTAAGTTCCTTAGCATTAGCCAAAGGGTGAAACTCAATTTCACAGCTGTCCCAATTGTCCCTGGCTTTGAAAGTGACTGAAAGAATGAGATTCTTGCAGGTGAAATGTTTATTCCCCATAGGATGGCTTAGTCTGGGCCATGACTACCTCATGCTGTGACATAATGGAATTGAAGAAGATCGTGGATGGTTCAGTTTGTGCTGCAGTATTTATGACTCACCGTCAGCTCTAACGTATATTTTTAATCACATACATATATACACATATATATTCCCAGACTGTTTGTGTTTATTATTTTGGTAGTTTTTATTATTATGTGATGTTATTTTATATGTTTACATGTTTGAAATGAAAGAATACTCACGACCTAACTAACAACTGGAAGTTAATAGCAAATAGCATCAATGACACTTTGGATAAAGCACAACAGTGTGTGTGTGTGTGTGTGTGTGTGTGTGTGTGTGTGTCTGTGTGTGTGTGTGTGTGTGTGTGTGTGTGTGTGTGTTTTTTACCTGTCAAGGACCGAGGTGAGTTCATCCAATCTGTGAGCATCAGTGGTGTTGCCCAATTTAGAAAGAGCATCCATCCTCTTCATGATGACCTCCAGCATGTCACTGATTTTCCTGAGCACCCCGCGAGATTCTTGGCCACCAAGTACTGAAACAAAAAAAAAGACATACAAAAACAGAAAGATATGAAAAGGAGAGATTAAAAGAGGGATGGAAAAAGACGAAAAGTTGGTTTTAATGTGTAATTCAAGTCAAAGCAGCAGCAATATAGTGATGTATTTTCTGTGAAATGATTTAGACACTAGGTCACATCTTATATCAGTTCATTCCATGTCACTACATTATTTAAAATATTTCAGCAAGGGGGTTTCTTTGCTTTTGTTCCTTTGTGTTTTTTCTAAAGTAGCCACTCAGCGAGAGTCAAGAACATACAGCACAGGATTCGGCAGTGGAATCGACCTGAGCGGCGGTGTGGCAGAATGATGCCCTGAACAAACATTAATCAGTTAATGAGCATGCAGGCACAGACGATCAGGTCAAAGGAGTTGTTCAGCTGTAACACTGGTGTGTTAAGGTCCTGATCCCGCACTGTTTACTCTGAGCGGTCCTCAGCTTGATTATTCACTCCTATATAAACCATCAACGGGCTCATGTGTGCTGCTGAAGAGACACAATTAGCTTGTTGTTGCAGGCTGTGAGTCAGTTTTCATTAAGACATCATTAAGAAATAATTTCATGTGAAATAAGGCCAATGGGAATCTGTGGTCTGAGGAAAAAACAACTGACTCATATTGTTCTTTGAAAATAAACTTCAGCGCCCAATGTTCCCTCATCAGTTGCATCAAGCTTCTGAAACTGCAATGTGGGTCGCCTCACTTCCCCTGAGTTCATTGATCACCTTTATCTGAGAGAAACTGTATTACATCTCCAGCAAACAGGATAAAATCTCTCACTTCTCACAGTCTTTGGGTGCATGTTTGTGTGTGAATGAGATTTCTTTTTAAAACTCCCAAAAAGATGGATTATATTATGGAGGAAGAACAAATATTACCCCCTTCGCTCACTGCTTTTGACTTGTGGGGTAAAATGTGGCCTGTACAGATTGTTCTTTCAATAATGGAACAGACTAAACAGAAAGTGACAAATTAAAATGCCTCTTCATATTTCATAGCAGCCGTTAACAGACAGAATGATGCTTGCTGGAAATGATCTAAGACAGGGCTGCCCAAACCCGTTCTCGACGGCCACTATCCTACAGGTTTTAGATGTCACCCTGCTCCTGCACACCTGACTCAAATCAGCAGCTCGCTGTCAGGTCTTTGCAGAACTTCACAGAGACCGATACAGGTGACGTGGGAGCAGGGTGACGTCTAAAACCTGCAGGATAGAGAGTCCTCGAGGACCGGATTGGACACCCAAGATTTAAGACACAGGACTGTGGGTGAACATCAAAATATACTGCACAAGCAAACACTTCTGTATCAAAAATATATTGGCACCCTGATTCCTCAGAATCGTGTTGTAGAATTTGCTGAAAAACAAGGTTTGCTGAGGAGGATTCTTGAATATTTCCTTACTTATACGCTTCCTCTATCGTCGACTTGCTACAGTAAATCCAAAAGCCTCTGGGCGATAGTGTGGGAAGGAAAAACCTACATTTCTTCACAGAAACTCACATTGTGCTCGTAAATCACCATTACTGAGACCAAACTCTCTTCCTACGCAGTACATTTTTAGAACTGAGCAATATATGTCGGCAATCAACTGTTCATTAGGTTGTGTTGTTGAATGTTACTCGCTCTCTGCCACCTTGGAAACATTCGCTTGAAGTTGTTGTTTTTTGGGGGCGTCCAGCGTGGTGTTGATTACTCACTTACTAGTAAATAAAGCAGCTGATTTTGCAGCAGCTAATCTTGTTTAACGACTCAATTTACAGAGGTGCCAGGGCCACAATCAATGCTGCACAATCAATACTATACACAAATTCCAATTAGAGCGGCATTAACACTGTAGCCTGCAACGTCTGCACAGCGAGAACAACCACCAGTTGAAGTTAATACTTCTTCCTACTCCTTTTCCGCTCATGTTAACTGAGTTAACATAACGTATGAAAGTGACTATTTTGTTTTTCATCTCCTGATGTTTACTTTTATTTTTGTTTCATTCTATCCTAATTTATCTTTTCTACATGATCGAAATAAAGATATCAATCAAAAAACCTGCCGATGTTCAGAGGCTCCACCCAGCAGAATATATTAACATTCTCTACTGTTTTGGGGTTGGTTTTTTTTCGTGAATTCAATTTAAAAGTAGGTAAAAAAAAAAAAAATGTGTGTGTGAATTTCTCACTGAGAAGTATCTAAATGTCCTCAACTGTTGACAAACCATATGTCATACCTTAATTGGCTTGTAACAAAAAGGGTTCTAAGAGTAAAAATATCTTGTAATATCTCCAAATAACTCTCTGGGTTGAAATTGTGAATTTCCAAGTTTTTATATCAGTGCAATGTAAAGTGTTGACTCATGCTGCCTTTAATTTTCTGTTATAAATGACCCCACATGACTGAAAACCAATCATACCAATCAAACCAGAGTCCAGCAAACCACAGAACACAGAGACAGAGGTGAGCAGTCACCCAGGTGTCAGCCATCACTCCTGATAAGTCACTCACATAAGAAGCAAACAGGAAATGGTACTGAGGCCACTAATGTTGTGTCGTCCGTGAGAGGGAGCAGCAAGTGGAACCATAAGGATCCCCAGACTAACAGATGAACAGAAAATAAAGGAGCATCATGCTTCTTGGACAAGCCCAAATCGCACCACAGTGCGCCCCCCTCTGGTGTGGAGGTGCACTGGTCTGAGCTGTGTTAGTTGGCAAGTTCATTTCAATGGGCAAATGCAGACAATCAATTTGTATAAAAAGGGATTCATAAAGTATGTTGTCTTCTTTTCTTTTAAAGGTTCAACAGAGAGAAACATCGATGAGCTTGTCTATGATGAGTTTACATATCTGGACTACCCCGCTGTTATTTACTAGCGTCCACTCTGCCTCATGTCGCCAGTCACTGGCTGACGTCCACAATCCTCTTGGTCCCAGTCGCAGATTGTCGCATACACCTGTTCACCCCACAGTCTTCTTCACATGCCACGTATTCCCATCACTGTCTGGACTACTTTCATTCGCCCTTTACTGACCCTTCACCACCTTTGCTCCGCCTCCTCGCCAGCTCCTCACAGCTCGTGTCTCCACAGTTAACAAACACTTGTACATGTCCAAGCACATTTCGCATTGCAGCTGTTAATTGTGTCCTCTTCTCGGGTATGAAAGTAAAACATCATCGTGAATAAGAAATGTCCAGTAAATCCAGTGAAAGACAAAATTACATTTGCATTTGTTTTGAGCTCAGTAAAATGGAACAGAGGATTTTCGACAAAGAATGCAGACGCACATTAACTTACTGCAGCCGTGTGTCCCGTTTGATTTATATTCGACACTGTTGAGAGCCAAATAAATTCCTGTCATTGTGGATATGCATGCTGGCTTCTCTTAGGTAGCAGGGTGCAGCGGGTCAGATCCCTCCATCACACGTGTCAGCAGGATAAATTCATAAATTCCCTCCTATATACGCTCTCTCTTTCTCTCTCACACACACACAATCACACACGCTGAATCTTCCTCCACTGCTTTCAGTCCTAATTCAAATATTCATTACAGAGAAGGCTGATTGAGATTGACTTTCTCTCCTCCATTTGGGAGAAGCTGCCAGATCCAGACGCTATCAGAGCAGAGAACTGCTGTCACTTATCCTCTGCGTAACTCCAGCTGCTTACAGCCTCTGGCAGCCTGGAAAAAGGAAGCCACGTTGAAATACTTGAACACGGTACTCAACAGATTCAATTCAAACTTCCTCACAGTGTGACAGAGTTTTAGACCATTTGAGTGGAAGCATGCTTATATACCACGTCCATTCCTTCACACTTTAAAGTTTTGAGCGCTGATATCCTGCTTTCCGTTTAATATGTTTCTGTAAAAGTTTCATGTTCAAGTTTTGTATTATTATTTTCAGGTCATTTAAAGTTTTAACATGATTTTATTATTACTGCTACTACTATGTCACAATTTGTAAGGCCTTTACTTTGCTTTAATCTTTGTATTAACCTTGTTTTGATGTCTTTTGTCTTGTTGTAAAGCACTTTGAACTGAAAATGTAATAATAATAATAATAATAAGTAGTAGTAGTAATAATATTACAGCAGATTATCATTATTATATAAAACCTCGTATAGTATTTTTTAAAAAAGGAAGATGATGTTAGGCTGACAGTGACTCCGAGTCACCTGATACATCCTACATTGAATAAAACAGACACTATATTGTCACAGCAAACAACGATGTTCCAGGATGGAAGTTTAGTAGTTTCATTCTCTTTTATGCTCTCGGTGCTCCCATTGTGCCAAACCATGAAAATATTATGAGCATTTGCATACATGTATTTGAATACATTTCAGAGATTTTCGTGCAGAAAAAGGAGTTTTCATGCAAGCAAGAGAGACAACAAGATCAGAGAATACTGCATAATCCAAGAAGTGAATTTGCCGACCCACTTTACAGCTCATCCAATGATCAACAATCTATATTCTCCGAAAAGACCTTCGGGAGTCTGTATCAGTGACGGAATTAGCCAGTGATGACAGAATTTCACACAGTGTCCAAAGCATTTAACATCAGCCCAAATTATGAAATGACAGAGCACTGGATCTGCATTAGGTGTCCGAGTGTAATTAGCACCTATGCAAATTGTGCATTGGTTGCATGTGTACTGATCTGTGCTGTTCCCCTGAGAGACGTGCTGCATGTCTGCACCAACACCTCAACCCACGAAATTAGATCGGCGGTGTCTGTCGAAATCATTACCTTCAGAGTGCTGCATGGTCAAGCACTTGACTATATCAGAGCTCTGTTGCAACCTCGTGTTGACAGCAGGTGTCTAAAGTCCTCTGATCAGGGTCTGCAGGTTGCTCCTCAATCCAGGCCGAAAACCAGAGGAGACGGGGCTTTTTCAATTTGTGCTTCCTAAATGATGGAACTCTCCTCCACTAGACTTAAGATCTGTGGACACCGTGGACTTAAAACTCATTTATTTCATCTTGATATTTGATTCTTTTTTTATACTAAACATTATTGTGTTTGAATTTTCTTTATGTTTCATCTTTTGTTGTTTTGTGATGTTTTTCTGTCCTTTCTATATAAATAACGCTCCTTAGTATCTCTACATGAGATTGTGGCAACAAGTGATGGCTTCATTAAAGCAGCAAAGAGTGTTGATACTTAAATGGAAACTAAAGACCCGTCTTTTCAGTCAAACTGTTTTAGTCAAAGGTTTTGACATTTGTGGTGAAATGTGTTTCGAAGCCACTCCCATTGCCACCACTGACCACACCTTTAACACATTAATTAAGACATTAGCACATCAATTAAAACATTAACATCTTAACTGTGCCGTTGTTAAGGAACCAAAGAGCATAAAAAGCATGTATTTCTCTCTCTTTGGCAGCGATGCAGTAAGATCCTTGTCGTGGAAAGGAGACACTCTGAAGGTGGTCTTCAAAGAGCTTATTAGAAAGCGACAGCACACCTCTGGAGCCTTTAAGATATCTTGGATCAAACATCTCTTCCTTTCATGCTTTTTCCATGCTGCTGCTTTCTATGTCCTGATTTTTTCTTCTCTAAATCATTAGCTTCCTGTAGCTTCAAGGAAGGTTAATGAAGGAAAAGGATGCGTTGTACATCTTTGTATGCGTACGCAATGCTACTCCGCAACTTGTGTCACAGACTCAGTACATCGAACTGCAAAAAGCCTCTTTCCCTCCTGTTTCTAGCTATAAAATGTATCTGACAAAAAGTGACAACGTGACAGTGCTGGGGAGAGAAACTAGAAGGGAGCAGGAGTGAAACAG
Source organism: Aeoliscus strigatus (assembly GCA_901007665.1). Classification (NCBI taxonomy): domain Eukaryota; kingdom Metazoa; phylum Chordata; class Actinopteri; order Syngnathiformes; family Centriscidae; genus Aeoliscus; species Aeoliscus strigatus. Next base: position 144,150 of record CAAKHB010006050.1, on the reverse strand, counting down.
AAGGAGGTAAAACAATTATATTTTTATCTTCACACCTTTTGCTCTCCAAGCAATTGTTGCCATTCACAAAGCGAGTGACAAACTGGGTAGTGTCTCCTCTCGACGCAGCCTGACATTGTATTTACCCTTTCAGACTTAAAACACCATGAATTTTAACTTGGATGTTTAATCTGGGTGTTTTGTGCATGTTTGGCACAGGTTGTGTGGTATGTCTTTGATCTTATTTCATGATATATGTTTTTGTTTTTTGTTTTTTTCGAACGATTGTTATTTCTTTACCTCTGAAAACCTCATACCAACTCTCCTACACCCCTGTCTTTTATAGTTCCAATTCAAGCTATAACTGCTATCTATTCCCTTTTTACAATTACAACAGGAAGACATTCATTGTTATTATACAACAGATTGTACAACAAAACTATATGTATTCTTCCTCCTTGTCTGACTTCCCAGCTGTCCTTAATTACTTCTATGTGATGCTGTTCCCATCTTCCATCTCTGTTCTCTACCACTTTCTTTGCTTACATCTTTTACTGATATTTTTGTTTTTATTTGCATTGTCCATGTTGCATTGTCCGAAAACCAAGACCTTGTCATGTGGTCATGCTTTCATTTTGCTTCCTTGTAAATAATAATAATAATAATAATAATAATAATAAAGTCCAGTTAACGGAGCTGCCAGCACATGAGACTGTTGTCAATGTCAAGCATCAGGCGCCATACAGGCGTTTACCTTCAGAACTGCACAAGTAAGGTGCAAATTCACCCCCCAAGCTCATTAATTACCCCCACATTCCCAAACACATTCACACGTTGAAGACACACATCCCTGGTCTGCAGCGAGGCACTATTTAATGAGCTAGAGGGCGAACACCGTCCCTTGACTGC